>DF242005.1:6086-66437 GCA_000507305.1 Breviolum minutum Mf 1.05b.01 | reverse complement strand
AAATAATAATTAAAATAAATATATTTATTAAAATAAAATTATATATTTTTTAAATTATATAAATATATTAATTTATTATATAATTTATTCATAATTGTTTTCTTTATATTATTTTATTTATTTTTAAATAATTAATTTAAAATGATTTAAATAATTAAAATAAATAAATAAAATTAAAAAAATATATTTAATTTTTATATTTATTATAATTTATGGTTGAAAGAAAGCAATCCATTGAGGAGTTTGTCCAGGTAGAGGTCGATCTGAGTTCTTCTTGGGATGGTTTCTTTCCTCTCAGTCTCCTGTCGTACTCCCTGAGCTCTGCTGGGCTCATACTGTTCTCTGGGAACACCATGCACAATGATTCCACAATGATGCTTGCAGCACAGGCAGAGGCATCGGTGATAGGGAGACCACGTTGTACGCCGCCTCACTTCATATGAAGTGTTCATAGAAGGCCTGAGCCCTTCCCAGGACTCCATCACTGGCCATCATCAGTGAGTACAAGGTCAGTCAAGTCGACAAGCTCAATGCTCTTGAGCCCGCAAGGTTTTATTTGGTCAGGCCTATCGTCTCCAAGGCTTCTTCGCAAATTTTTGTGAAGTTTGCACCTTTGTTCATATGCGTCTCAGCTTTCTGGTAGTAGTAAAGTGGAAAAGGAGCTTGTGGAAGTCCTTCTGATTCTTTATTAGCACCTCCATTCCACATGGGGCAGCAAACATTCGATGCCACCGTTTGCGAAATGTCACAAGGTGACCAACGTGAGGCATAAGTCTTGTGACAAAATGGTCCAATGAAATTGGGATACAATATGCCAGGCTCTGCAAGAGGATCATGACAAGAATAGTTGTTTACATAGGGTGGAGCACCGGCACACGTTAAAATGGTATCGCCTTCTATGGTTGCAACTTGTTCCTTGGCCTTGTCAAACCAAGGTGGTGCTGTAATAAAACCTGCTCCAAAAGCACTGATGCAGAGGTTCATGATGCCACCATCTTTCTCAATTTGAGGCCTTACCCGGACTCCAATCTGCCCACTTCGCAGGAAATCCAATTGGAAGACTCCAGAGTCTTTTGTAGCATAAGCATCACAACCTTTTCCCTCACTACTCAGAGTTTCTTGGCATTCACCAGCTGCAATGACCAAGGCTCCAACACACTGAGTCAAAGGGTCTGGTACACCTCCTTGGATTTGATGCAAATACACATTGCCAATAGGATTGCCCAAATCAGGTGTATCATGATTCAGCTACATTTGCGGATCAAATATCCCTTAGAACCATAGAAAGCCTTCCAATCGAAGTCCAAGACACCGGGGCTGTAGAACTTTTTTGCTCCATAGAGGAGAAAGGATTCGGCAATCTGCTTAAAAGTCCATATCCCTGTCGAATCTGGTGTCCAGCGTGGATCGCTGCAATGCAATGTTTCCTTGACATCAAAAATGCAAAGCTTCCACGTATTGATTCAAACCTGTGCAAAACTATGAACATGTTTAACTGGCAGTTTCTTCATTTTTTTCATGGCAAAAGTGAGACCAAATTTCACCGCAAAGACCCACTTCAGATTTCCGGTCCCCTTGTTGCCTCATCAAAAACGACATTCGTCACAGTCATGGCTGGATGAGGATTTCCACCTGGTCCAAGGCCAGGAAAGCTTGGAACCTGATGGTTCCTGAGTTGCAAGGCGCTTGCATCCTCACAGCTGTCGGGCACACTTAGTGCCTGCGAGAAAGTCAGAAGCAGCAAGTTGAACATGTCAACATTCCAAACCTCGGTTGGAATGGAAGGAATGCACCACCACGAGGACAGGTGAGGAAACAAGCGGATGAGAGCCCAAATCCTGAAGAGCAAGTGGGTAGTATAGAGACCAGCAAACAGGGCGACAAACACATAAGAGCCAAAGTCCCCCATCCCAGCCCACCCCACAGCCAAGCAACAACTCGGACCCGGAGATAAGAGGAGATGGACACCAGACCGGGAGACAAATGAATAAAGTGGAGAACAATGGAGAACCAAAGTGGTAAAACCACCAAAAGCCGGACACAAATGAAGGGAGACGAAGATAGAGAAAGGGCCAGCGAGGCAGACACAGCCACCAAAGCCAGGGAGGCACGCCCACCAACACCAACGCGGACACATCTAAATCTAAGTTGCAGGAGAACGGCAACAAAATAAACCTGTTTGGGGAAAAAACAAAAAACGCTCTTCAGTTCGGACGGATGGGTATTGAGGTTTAAGGCAAAGAGGCGTGCCCTTGAATTCTCCCTGCAAGCTCTGGGACAGTGAGAGTTGAACTGAGGGAATAAGACTGGAAGTTGTGTCTCTGGCAAACATCATCAAACATCAATTATTGATTCCTTAAAATGAAATCACACTTAACCCTCATTCTTTTTAGGGACCTCTGAACTAATGAGTTTTTTTGTCATCACAGATGACTCGTGGTGAAAAACGCTTGGAACATCAAATATCATTTCAAAAACAAACAAGTCTTTGCTTGACAAGTCAACCATGTACCAATGACAAGTCGGACTTCAGCCTATCTGAATCCATTGAAAAAAACTTTCTGCAGTAATTACACACTTGCGCATGAATGAAACATATTCAGGATATCCGGATATCTATCCCTGCCCTGCCATCTACCTGCGTCAAAGTAACCAAATTGAGCTTTACTTTGAAAGCACTGCACAACTAAGCCCTTGAGTACTGTATCCTTGGGCCAATCTCCAGGAAATAGTTCGGCCACAGACGCAGCTCGAAGGTGCTTGTATGCTCATAGATATTTGAAAACTCACACGACTAGAAAGCACGACCAAACCGCTCTGAAAAACGTGAAGTTGGTATCATCATTGACATCACATATGATAATATATCTGTATATGCACTATATTATATATACACAAGGATAAAGGGTAATCAAACACATTCCATATAGGTGCAAAAAACAAACACCTGGTTTCCCCGAAGGGTGAAAAAGGTGTTCATCATCCAAAAGATCTTTGGAAAAGCTTGAGATCATTTCAAGCCCCCAATTCTGATTTTCGTGTGTGGCTATGCTGCATGTATCCTTTCTTCAATTCCAAGATTTCCATGCAAAACCAGTGATGTTTACAACATTTCACTACTCATTTGCGTGGTTCTTTTCCGAAGATTCCAACTCTCAGTTGGCTGATGGAGACGAGAAATCTCTCATCTCAGGTGGCAGTGCATTGCACTGTCCATCTCCCCGTTCCACGGACATCCAAAGCATGGTGTCCTGTCCTTCTACGGGCACTCACTGGCTTTCGAATTAAGTTGGCCACGCTAAACTAAACACAGAATCCGACTGCAGTGTTTCCAATTTGGCAAGTCTAGTGGCAATACCCCACACTCCAGAAAGTGGGCCAACGGGTCATTTTTAAGCAGCCTGATCGATTTACGATCGGATGCAAAGAGAACCTGTACAAAGGGACAGGCTAACAGTCTCACGGTTTGTAGAAGCTCTGTTGGTTTGTCAGAAGTAACGAAAATGTCATTTGCTTCATGCTGGCCTCTCCCTCAGGCCACCTCGTTGCACATTTGGTGCAAACCATTGCAAACCCCATCAAGCCTGGTTCTTCGCCCCATCCAAGCTCAGTCAATCAGCCTTCACGAAATCTCCTTCGGATGGCCAAACAGCTTGCTGATTTGGGTGAGTTGTGAGCTTTTGGAACTGACGACAAGGGCAAAGGAAAACACGACACATTCCTAAGCAATCTTCCAGCTTTCGAGAAATGTCTTACGCACCTGCTGCGCAAGAGCCTCGTCAATCTGCCTTTGCTGCTCCTGAAGAAATGTTTGGCAAAGGAAAAAGCTCAGTGGTCAAGATTGGAACCTTTGAACTTTGAAAATTCTATGAAAAAGGAGCATACTCCAGAAGAACAAGGGCAACAACAACAACAACAACAACAACAACAACAACAACAACAACAACAACAACAACAACAACAACAACAACAATCACAACAATCACAGCAACAACAACAACGATCAAAGAGCACACTGTGAACTCACAACAAATGCAAAGCATTCAAGGTTCAAAGCTAATCACATCTAACGACCGTCATAGCTGACTGATGTAGGAAGAATCATTGAGTCTTTCATCTCGGCAAAGGTATCAAAAACTTGGCGCCACATCCCACCCTTTTCCAGCGAACTCATCAGCATGCTGCAGGTGTACACATTGGGAGACATCCTCAAAGTATGCATCCAACTGAAAACTTGGATTACTTCCAACCATGAGCAATTTTGTTCCAGACACTGCATTGCCGTACCAAAAGTCACAATGTTGGGAATTGCAGATGAACTCTGCATGCGTTCCAAAAGGCTTACAGCAAGCCAAGTCATCAAGCAAAAAAACTTTGATGCCTAGCCTTTTCCTTGGAACAAGGGAAGTCGGTCAATTCACCTCCCGCATCTTCTTGAACTTCTTTGCTGCTGGCTCTTCCAAAACCTCCAAGTTGTCAATGTGAATGGATAGTTCTAGAGACTCGTCATGTGCAAAACGCACTCCAACGCGCTCTTTCTCTGGAAAAATCTCAATGACCTTCCCTTCCTTTCCAATCAAATTCTTCCGGCTCTTTAAACTCAAGACTCTCACCATTTGGCCCAGCAGGGACGTCAAATCTTCATCATCTTCATCATCATCTTCCTCTTCGCTGTCCTGTGCCCGTGGCGGCCCAAAAGGAAACCCGAAAGGAAAGCCCATGCAATCGCCTGGGTCAGAATCCTCCAGCGCCTTTTCGTTCAACAAACGACCACTCTTCTTCAACGACTCCTTAGCCCTTTTCCCCAGCAGGGCATTCTCACATGACAAGCAGAAGTCTGACTGCTGCTCGGCCGGGACATTCCACTCCCCGTGACTGGCATGTCCCCGCTTCAACAGCGTGATCTCCTTCAAGTCATAATCCGCGTCCAAGTTTAAGATCTTCACGCGGGGCAAGTACAGACTGATCTTGCTCATGCAATCTGCACGGCGAAGGGTAAAATCTTCACAGTTCGGCAGGTACAAACTAGGCAGACTTCCTTGTTCAGCCCAATACTTGTGGGAGAAAAACCTGCGGATCTTTGGGCATTGAATGATGGATTGAGCAAAGAGCTTGACGGGTGGCGTGTGGTTTTCCATAATGAGCTCCTCCAAATTGGCCAGTTCCAAATTCCACTTCCCATCTTGAATCTGTGGATCAATCAGGCAAACTGTCTGGAGTTGAGGCAAATTCTTCAACTCAAAATTCTTCACCAGCATGTGCATGGCACCAAAATAGTTTACCTGTGGCAAGTACTTGCGCACCAACTCCGAAAAGCCCTGAAAGTCAAAGACCGGGTCATCTTCACTCCAACCAGGCACTGGCTGTAGCCGGAGCTTGGTGATGGTCGCGCCATGCTTCAACTTCTTCAAGACGTTCTCCAAGTCTTCGGGCGTCTTCCCCACCGCACTCTTCAACACAAAGAAGTTATCCCGATCTTCCAGAGTTTCCAACTGGCGCCTCTCAATCTCAGTGTCTACCGGATTGGGATAGATCATCGAGGGAGCCGCCAACATGTCCGCAAGCTTCTTGGCCAAAGTGGCTTCCGACGCTTGGCTGAGATTGGCCATGGCTGTGGGCCGTGGGGGAACAATGAAAGTTGGCGCTTCCCTGCGCCGTAAGAAAGCAAAGGTGGTGTGAATCCGTTCTTCCAATTCTACTCAATGGAGTCATTTGAATATCTAATCTTTAATATGCTCAGAATGACATGCTTCGTGTCTCAGCTTAATCCTTGCCATTGAAGGGTGATGACTCTGCTTGAACGCCTCTTCTTCCTTGCACTCTAGTACAAAACATACGCGGTGGGAGGTGGATTGCTTTGGACCTCTGGAAGAGGGAGAACAACTGTCGATGTTTTCTTGGGTTCCTGAAAAAAACATTGCTCAACTTGCTTTCAGTGGAGAGACTTGCAAAAGCTATCCATCCTTTGGTTGGTGATGGGTCGTGGACCCCAATGTGTCTGTTTTTTTGCAACTACAATCATCGAATATCCATTGCATGCTATTTGGTACTATTTCCAAAGCATCACGGCTTTTGCCAAACTCAATGGTATTTGAGCTCCTTCAACTCAGCGATCAAATCACAGGTCTCTGCAATCTTGGACTGAGCCTGTTCAAGTTCCAGAAAACCCTGCGGATCAACCCATCGGATCACAAAATATTCCATGATCAAAATGCGAATCCATTCACCTGGACCATCCAAATATTTCCACTTATCCATCCTTTGTAAACTTTGCCGGATCCTCCCACCTCTGGATCAACAGTGTCCACACGTCGCTGCTTCTCAGTGGAGGCTGGATCCGCATCCTGCGCTTTGCGTTTCCGCTGCGGCGACTCCATGCCTTGCGACGAGAGTTTGTCCCTTGGTTTCAACCACCCTACGGAATCTCTCAGTGATGGATAAAAGATGATAAAAGGTGCATGACCAATCTTATTACAAGAGATACACCGCTTTCCTATTTGCCAAGTCTATTGCCCACGTTTTCAATCTACGAATATCAGGAGAACTCAGAATGTCCTCAGTTGTCTTGATTTGCTTGATACCAGTCTGACAGTAGGAGGTTGCTAAGCTTCTAACCTTGCGCGTCTGGCACCTGCTTTGCACATACCGCCGGCACCCGCACGGGGGTTGGCTCAGTCAGCAACGGAACATCAACCTGACGCTGACTGCCGTGAACAGTTGGGCTGTCACAATCCAGATCTATGGTAAAACTGGATGATTCCTTCAGTTACCCACTTTATTGGGTCCAATTCTGAGCCCGCGTTCGATTTCCAAATTGGTGTTTCTTTCATTTTGCATCGCCGCCTCTCCGCGACGACTACGGCGAGGACGCGCTTTGTCCAGGTCCTGGTGGACCAGCGAAAACCACCCAAAAGCGGAATCTGACAGCAATAGCGATTAGCAGAAATACATAGAAATGATGTAGAGTAGCTGGTTCAGACATTTCGGATTCCCAGAATGGTGCATACCGGGGTGAATCTGTCAGAAGATCTGCATGGAAGGAATTGGTCACCCAGGAAATTCAACAAAACAGCGGCGAGATTGAAACAAGAAAGCTTTGCGATGTTCAGAAATATCTGCTGTATCTAATCCTCTTGAATTGTTCAACAGAAATGTATCATGGCGATTGAAATTGTGGCTTGCCCATGCGAAAAGTTTACTATCATTTATCCAAGTCATATACTTGTGCTGGAAATAGGCAACCAACGCCGATTTCGAGCAGTTCTGCAACAAACGAAATGAAACCGGACCACATGAGCCAAAAAAACAAAGATCCTCCGCCACTGCTCGTCTGCGTCGATGGGGATTCTCCGCATGGCCTTTGTCAAGGGTGTTACGACCAATGGCTCATCTAAAAGAGAAGAACTTCCTCGTTTGCCACCAATATAAAGATCTGTTACTTCCAAGCATTTACTCAAATCATGGGATGCAGAGTGTAGAACAAAACGCGTCACTTCCATTGGGGCTGCAGCCGGCAGCAGTGCGTTTCCGCGGCTCCGTGCTGATCTTCTCTGCCCCGGCAGCCTGCAGAAGGATGACCAGGGGGGCATGCCATTGCAGACAGTGGAGACCCTGTTCAAAGGACGCTTATATATAGTTGAACTGCAGGACGTTTCCATGCGGCATATTTCAGCCATTGCTCAGGCATTTCTAAACGGTCTGCACTTCTCCAACGAAAGCTGGTGGGAAGCTTTCTTTGTCGGTTATCTACCCCATGTTTAATGCTTTGAGACTGTATCTGAGTTTTCGGCATCTTCTCTGATCAATAAACTCCTTCTTTATCATCCATAGTACTGTATCGGCTGCAGTACAATGGTCTTTGTTTTTTACTTTATTATTACAGTAACTTCATGTTAAAAAAAAGCAGGTGCAGAGTGCAGAAAGCAAAAAGAAATACAAAGTGTCAGCAAGTTACGACAGAGTCTCTTACTAGCAAAACACGCAAGCATCTGAGCACCTTTCATCAGGGTCAAGTAAACATTGCAAATATATTCACGCACATGGCCCAAGCCCCCACAAAATGAGATCATCCAAATCTTCATATCAACTTGCCTCTGCCAGGCCCACAGCATTGCGGCGCCGTGCTTGTACAATACTCCCGTAGCTGGGCCCTTCAGTCCAGGGCTTCACCTCATGAAAATCAAGTGGAAAGGGAAGAACATGGAAGAACTGTAGAATATGGCAGAAGCTGTTCATGTCTCCTTTTGATGTTCAAAGAAGTAAAAAGAAAAACTACACCACCCTCAACAAGCACATCGACATCCACAAGATCACTCGATTTGTAATGATACTAAGAAGCTCTACTACCTATACCTGGTGAAAAGAATCCAGGTACAAAAAACATGACTTTGGACGTGGAGTCTACAGACCTTGGCTAGCAATATGGCCATGAATTTCTTTTAGGTATCAAACGAGCCCCTCTGGCCCATTTTGTTTAATCATATTAAACGAGACCCTCTGTTTAATAGGTTTTAAACGGACAATAATTTCTGAATCAAATGGGCAATAGGGTATGAAACGGTGGGGTATTAAACGGAAGGAATCCCTCTGTTTAATAGGGTATTAAACGGGGTATTAAACGAAGGTGCTTTCGGCAATGTTTAATAGCCTTTTTGAAAATTCGTAGATACCCATATGTCTGCTGGTGATAAGACTGTGGAACCTCTCCCGAACATCAACGAAAAAATACCTTCTGAGCACCCTCACATGGATTTCTCCCACCCATGCGCCTTCCGGCCTTTGAAATGCAACAGAAATCTTTCAAATTGAAATTCTGGGGATTGGCAGGTTCGTTTTTGTGTACCACCGCTATCCACCGTTTAACTTTCGTTTCACTTTGTCGCATTCTGATGGACTCCCTGCTCGCAAAGCTTCACTGTCTCAGCTTCCCACGGCCCAGAATCAAAAAACTGAACCTGCCATACAGGGAAAAATCAACAAAATCATCGACTAACCATTCCCAGCGAACCATCCTTAGCGGTCCAAATCATGCCAACTTGGACCCAGTAGGGTTTGGGATCCGCCAAACTGGAGAAGTCAATGCGCAGCACTCTGGCCTCATTAGGCGTAGTGCAAGCTCTTTGTTTACGTGAAAATATATTGTCTGCCATACGTCTCCGTAGATTCATCCTGGGTATGACCATTCCCTATTTTCTGCAAGAGTTCAGTCTCCAGGGCTGTAAATGCCAATATCCCACAGTCAGAATTGCCCAGTTTTTTGCTGCTATGCCAAGATTACAGGAGGGATGTTGTACCAAAAAGTGCTGCCTTGCCATTAAGCTCGCGACTGGCCAGGACATCGTCTCACCCGTGGCTTGGACCCAACAAAAATCTTCCACCTGTCAAAAGGCACTCGGTGGTCGCCCAGGTCACTGAAGTCAACGTGTCAAAAGAACGGAGCAGTGCACAAAACATGAACATCACAAAGCCATTTTGCAAAGCTGCAAGTTGCAATTGGTTTCTCCTACACAGGTCTAAAAATACCTCGGTACCAGGAGACAGGGAGAGGTGTCGCGGCTCCTCGCCATCCCTGTCTGTGTGATGCTTTAAAAAGTTTCGCAAACGTCCCTCGCAGGAGACGATTGGATGCATCGACTTCATCTTAACACGCTCTGTTTCGTCTTTTCCGACTACTGTAAATCAAAACTTTCTGAAAATCTTCTACTACACTAGCAAAGCCTCTGGCACAGCTAGGATAGCAGCTCGAACCAATCAACTCTCACCTTTCTCAAGCAAAGAAGATGCAAAAGAGCCTCTTGAGACTCTTGAGAATCTTCTTCCTTTTAAGCTTCTGCAGGTTTCTCAGCTGCAGCTGCCTTTTCTGCCTTTTCAGCAGCTTCTGCAGCTGCTGTAGCGGCGACTTGCCGTTTCAACATTGCAATCAATGCCTTCTTCTCTTTTTCTCTGCGTTTGGCCCTTCGGATGGTTGCCTGATCAATCATGTCCCCCATCATCAAGGGTGCTGCCGCCGCGACCACTAGCAACAATGCAGTTGGCACGGCAATCTGCTGCCAAACTGGCCACTGCGAGAAGAAGGGTGGGTTCTCGCGCATGTTCAGCACCGCCTCCGAGTCTGCAAACAAATCCCCCCGCGGGGTAATCAGGCCGCCACCAAAGTCCTGGGCAAAGGCATCCGTAGGCCAAGCCAAGGACAGTGCCGTGAGGCCGGCCATCTTCGTGTGCTCCACCTTTGGAGGTGCAACAAAGGTCTGGCCATGGAGCATCCACCCAACCATGGCCAAGCCAAGCAACCCAACACTGCAACGAGAGCGGAGCATGGCGCGCAAGTGGCAATTTGTTCCTTGTAAACTGAGAGGTTCTATCCCAAAGCAAATTGGAACCCAAGTTACAAAACCTGTACAGCGTACATGTTGCATCTATGATTTTTTTGCACCTGGATGAAGTTTGTGGGTTTGAAGTTTGGCCGGTATATTTTGGTACGACAAGCAAAAGGAGGAAAATAAATGCCATGTTGCTCCGTGCTTTGTCTGTCGTCTTGGCAACATTTCTTCACCTCTTCTTTCCAAAGGTGCATCAATTCATCAAGAATCAAGAAGCTATTTTCAAAAAGCAGCGGAACAGAGCTGATCGACTTGATCGGAGTTGCTGACGTTTGCACAACATCATAGTGGACACATTGCATTCAGGCTTTGTGTTTGTATGATCGACACCAATTTGGGAGTCCAACTCTGGAGCAACTCATCGTGAAGAGCAACTCCAACCGACCTTCAGATTCAACTTCCGCATCTGCGCCAATTCCAAGGTACATTGCGCACAAAACCTCAGCTGTCTGTTTTATTAGTCAAGCTCATCGGAGCAAACATCAGCGGTGGGCACAAGCATGCTTCACCCTGTTGGGACACTGCTTTCTTAAAAAGTGGATGAACGTGAAATCTTCAACCATGAACACTTGGTTTCGTCTGCAAACAGAACGTGAAGACTTGAGAGATCTCAAAAACTCAAAAAGAGCATAAGAATGCATACGAAACCCTCTGACCGGCTGAACACAATCCAGCTCTTCCCGTCTCCAAATCGAGGTTGTGGCCATTGGTCTTCGGGGTTCCCAAAGTAAGCGACCTTTGGAGCCATCACACTCAGGAGATCGCTTTTTCGATGTTTCAATTAAAAACAATAAGAGGTCAACTCAAAATCAGTGAAACTTAACAATGTCAGCAGGTTCTCACACACAAATCATTCACATACTGCCGGGATCCAGGCCGGTGGCTCATGGCACTTCTGATGAAAGGCCTTGTCGCAGCGATCCTTGGGCAATGGAAGTGTCTTCTTGCAACCTGTCTTCAACTGCAACCGTTGCAATGAAAACCAACCCACAAATTTTCCATAAGCGCCCAACACACATAGCCAGGTCGTTGCCAGGAGTGGCGGAACCTTCCGATCGATGTTAACATAGGTGAAGGATCCCAGAATGGATCATGATCATCCATGTACGTACGTATATACAATCCATTTATTGCATTGTACAGCTCGAGTAATCCACACATATCCATGTTGATATGATGGATTGCTCTCATATGGAGAAAGCAGGCAGTAGGTAAACAACCAACCATGCACTAGCACTTGCTCCAATATCCATCTCACCTTCATTGCACTTGCAACATATTGCTTTCAGGGCTTCCGGGAAGAGATTCTCTGCCACCGCCTAGCTGCTATTGCCAAAGCAATTGGGTGTTCGAAGAGCTGCTTATGAGAATGTTACGCTGCTAGATGTCTTTTTGCTTTGAAGAAAATAGCAAGGGACAGTTTCATCGTTGCACATCATCATTGTTCCAGCCATATATTTTCAGGAAAAAAAAGCATCCCATCTCAAGATAGGGAGTTGGAATGACAGAGCCGCTGTGGTTATAGTAAATCTCTCCGCTCCACAAAAGCAAAGGATTCCAAAAGGGACACAGGACTTCCCATTTCTTTAACAGTGACAGCCATGGTGCCTTTGTAGTACCGCGGCACTGACCTCATCATGAGGCGTTGACAAGTCAACCTTTAATAGGTTTCTGTGAAAGATGCACAGCCAATGCAAAGTAAATTAAACACCTGAGACATCCTCAGACTGGTTAATTCTCGACTGTTCTTGGATTGATGTGGATCTGCTCTTTGTGAGACAAACCCTGTCCAATGTCACGGTTCTAAGCTCCCAGCGATTCACCACCATTCGACCAGGAGGAGCACGTGGCGCCTCCTTCCGCCCACGAGGCTTGGCGATCTCTTTGACTGGGGCCTCTGCCACATCAGCATCGTCAGCGTCGTCAGCGTCATCACCTTGACACGCACAGGCAGTGGTCAATTTACAAGGAGAATCCCATCCACTGTTGGACTTCCTGGGCGATTCAAACAAGGACCCCAAAAATGGAGTACTGATGAAGCCTCTGGAAAACAT
Source organism: Breviolum minutum Mf 1.05b.01 (assembly GCA_000507305.1). NCBI lineage: Eukaryota > Dinophyceae > Suessiales > Symbiodiniaceae > Breviolum > Breviolum minutum. The sequence continues at coordinate 54,004 of DF242005.1, read as the reverse complement.
GGAACATTTGGGCTCCCAGCTTCTTTGTACCAAAGCCATAAGCTGCTCCTCCTGCAAATAGAAGGGTCAGTTGTGGAAGAACCCTCAAACTTTTGATCCAATGTGCACCGCTATGCACCTCATCATCTTCAACTGCCCTCGACTTCTTCTTCAGCCTTGGTGAAGTGGTTGTTGCAGCTGGCATCTCAAGCTGTCTCACACACGCGCACCTCTGCTCCAATGAACCCACTCGGCCCTTCGCCTGTCACCAGAAAACTTTGGAAACTGTTGATTTCGAAGATTCTGGTCACAGAAGTTTATATCTTGAGGCAAAGAAGGAATCAGTGGTTTTGATTTTGGGCAACTTGGAACATGGCCATTAAGTATATTCAATTTATATACAATATGCAGCATTTGGATCATTGAAAATCCCCTCTGCTTGCCTTTGCCTTTGCTAGCTTTTTGGCTGGTTCCGACGTGGTTTCCTTTGTTTTCTTTGCTCCTTGGAGTGGCTGATCTGCTGAATCTTCCTTGCATAGTAGATCGTCTATAGGTCATGTTACAATAATAGTTACTAGCATTTGTAGTACATGGACGTGGCATAGTGGCATAGTGATTTATATACCACCTGCAATACAGTATTTGTTTCATCACACCAGCGGTCTTCCGTCCATAAGGCATCTTCCTGAGGGCTCCACTGGCTGCTTTCTCTTTGATGGGCTCGGGCTGTTCGGCTGGCACCACGCTGGTTTCAACAGCCTTCGAAGGTCCAAACCATATCGGTTAACAAGATCGAAAAAGAGAGCCGCCACATGCCGCCACCCACCTTCACTTTTGATGATGGTTTCTCCACTTGAGGATTGTCCTGAAGTGCCTTAAGTGCCAGTTGAAGCAAACAGGGAAAAGCTGGAGAGAGAAAAAGCTCTGAGTGATCAACCGGTGTCTGGACAGGCTCCCTCTTCACTTCAACAGCCTTTCGTAGATAGATCAATGCTGGCTTCTCGAGATAGGTTGGAATTTTTGCATTCACTGAAATCACCATGAACATGAATAAAGCAATCACCCTGAATTCAGAATTCTATTCCCTGTCCATATTCCAAACCTTCTCTTTCGACGCTTCCTGCTTTTGCACAGGTTTGGCCTGGCAGGCCAAGGAAGTCTGTTGGCAAATGCAATGTCATATCTGAGACGGAAACCACAATGACTTCACAGGATCAACACACCTAAGGCCTAAGGTCCTTTTTCCAACAGTAGTCACCCAAGGTGAAGCCTTCTCTTTTGGCGCTTCCGTTTTCTTCACCGTTTTTGCCGGCTGCACCTCAGTGAGCAAGACTCCTGAAAATGAGGTACTGCTAACAGTATAAAGGTTGAGGCAACGGCAGCGTCTGTCTTCTTGAGCTCTTTTTTGACCACTACCTCTTTCGAGACTCAATGAGTTTGGGGGGGAAGTTCTTCAACCTTTGTGCAGGTTGGGATCTAGATTCTGTCAACACTGCCGTACTTTGACGCGACACCTTCTCTTTGGGCATTTCTTGTTTTTGAATTGGCTTGGCCTGATGACATGGAATGGGAGTCGCAGATTTCCTTTCATGACGGGCTTGAATTTAAGGGAAGACCAAAATAACCTGGCAAATAGATAAATAGCTTGTGTGAAACAAGCTAGAAACAGACTTGACTCAGAGTTTTGTGACATGCCAAGGAAACTTGCCACTTCCTCACCTTCTCTTTCGGAGCAACATCAGGTGCCTTTTTTGGCTCGGCCTAACAACTCTTGGAAGGTTCCAAAACGCAACTCTCGAAGTCCGAAAGACTGAGCGCAGGACGGGCACAATTTGCTTGGGCTCCTGCTTCACTACAACTGCCTGCTCAATCAAGTGGGGAATGTCCGTAATCGGGCACGGGATACGCAAGCATACAATAGTACAACTGGAGTCACAAGGTCCAGTCCGAAATCCAAACACCACAGTTGACAGTTTACAGCGTTTTCACTGCCTTTTTCATATTTTTACATCTCCCTTTAACATCCACGAGACTCAGAGCTGCCACACATCCCACGCCTTTTGCGGTGCACTCGTCGCCTTCTCTGCGGCCTCTGCTGGCCGTCATCGAGTCGCCGTGTCGGCGATACCACACTCGGCATGGATATGCACTGAGTCGCGGACGGCAGTAGACGGCTTGAGCTCATGCTTCACAACAGCCTATTCAAATGTCAGAAGGTTAGTAGATGTTAGCACATTCTAGATGTCTTTTCAATTGAGCTGAAAGATGATTGAAGATGATTGAAGATGATGATCTCCTTTTCAAAGAGGTGAACAACATCCGTAAAATCAAGGTTCGGCCCGATTTGATTTGGTTTGAACATGGTTGAAGTTGATTTTTTCGGGTATTTTTGGCTTGCATTTGCGGTGCAGTGCCTTGGGCGGCTTTGGATCGGCCTTTGTTCACGAGTCATGTATGAACACTCCTTGTGGAGACATGCCAGGTAGTCACCGGTCTGTACGATGTATGAGTTCCAAACAGCTTTGGTGCCAGGTTCTTCTTTCACTTTGGCAACTTTCTGATCTATCACCTTCGCTGCGACTGTGAGAAGTGGCAAGTCTTTTCGAATCAAGCCTCTACAGCTTGACAGTTACAGTTAGGCTTCGTTTGTTCTATCCTAATAGCAAACGACTCCAACTCCTTCTTGCAAGTGAAAAACGCTGAAGTCACAAGTTCTATATATTTATATAATATATGTCATTATTTTTTCCAGTGAAATGGGAATTACAATAGTTTCACAAGTATCATAGTTGTCATCTTGCGACCGTACTGACGACACCCAGGACCCAGCAATGCAGTCTTCCATAGTCTCCACATAATTGAAAGGCCTCTTTGCCAGGGCCACTCTTTTTGGTTTCTTCCTTCACAGGAACCTGCCAGAAAAGTTCCCTAGGCGAGTGCGAAGGCCAGTTTGTGGGAGGCTGACACGAAATAAAACCTTACCTTCGTGGCTGTCTCACCTTTGAAGGCTTTCTTTGCCTCTCAGCTCGCGAAAGGGTTCCCGAATAACATCTGGTTTCAGCACTGGTTGCATTAGAACTACACCCCTTTGTATCTAGATGAAAGATTTCGAAGGCACGACATCTCGCAAGACAATTACCAGGCTGAGACTAGGAGCAACCACCCCTTTTGCAGAACTCAAAATCGTTTGCCTCTTCTCCAAAAGGAGTGGTCACCAAATTCGCCTGCAGTATGAGCCGTGACATCTTGGTCCCTATCAAGACCTATCCAACTGGTCAAATAGACATGGGCAAACCAGTGAACGCAACCGAGTTGGGTTTCAAAGCTTGCATATTGGAATACGACACCGAAGTGTTGAAATTAGATGTTCTTCCCAGCTCCACTTCCGAATGGCATTCATCAGTTCATTGTTCTCCATTCTTCCATCAAGGATGCACTGAGCACCAGTACAAATTGCAGATCTGCCGCAAGAAATGCCTTTGCATCCTCAAACCATGTCACAGCTGCCACAGCCCTCATGTGAGACCGGATACCGCAAGTTTTTTTGGATCAAAAGCGCATGTTGCCATGGAGCTTGGAAGCTGTTGTGAAATTCAAGCTGAAGTTCCTGAGAGTCAACACATCCTAAGACATCACGATTTCGATCTTTCGATCTGTCCTGAGGCACCCATTCCAGTTTCTGCTCTTCGTCCAGCAAATCCCAGCATCCCTGAGATATCAGAAAGTCTGGTTTGCTAGGGACGAAAGCGTTTTCAAAAGGAACGTCTCCATATCATGGCAATAAAGTTTTGAGCACTCTTCGACGTTCAAAAAACAAGTTTCCTCACAGGAGTCATATGTTTCATGAACACAGCGCACCACAAAAGGTTGGTGTATTTCTCAAATTTCTTATTTTCTCATCATGCAACTTGCAACCTGTTGAATGTCACTGCTGAAATAAAGGATGCGCTAGATGTTGTCAGAGCAGTGAGTGCCATCTTTCCATGATTTCGAGAGCCTCAAACTCTGTTGCTGGAGGAAGGTCGCCTTTGTCTTGCTGAGCAACCTGCAAACACAAACTGTCACCGAAACACGGAAATTCGCGTGAAGTGCCTCCAGATGGAATGAACCTGCACTAGAATCCGCAGTCTAATCCGCAGTCTATATGGAAAATGTATCATAAAATTATATATAATTAAAAAAGTAGTGTAATATTATGTGTTATTGTATAACTGTTTGATGTCTATTGCGACAGTCACCTTCACCTTCCATGCATTTGCATGGCCAAATGCCTTACCCACAACCATCGGAGGGGAGTCCTGCGATCTGCGCCAGTTTGCGAAGGCTGCTAATTCTGAGAAAGCCGCCTGGTGAAGATTCGGGGAAGGAGAAGCAGGACCTGCTGTAAGTTAACGCACAACATGATGCACAGTATTGTATCCTGTTTTCCGTGATTGTGATCATGAAAATGACAGTGAATCTGGAGGTGGTCAGCACCATGATCATGATCATAATGTAATCACTCTCACCATCACCATCACCACCACCACCACCACCACCACCACCACCACCACCAGCATCATCATCATCATCATCATCATCATCATCATCATCATCATCATCATCATCATCATCATCATCATCATCATCATCATCATCATCATCATCATCGTCATCACCACTGCCACAAATGCCATTCCTGTCATTATGCCCACCCTCACTGTCCTGTTGCTACAATCTAATCTCAATTCCACGGACACCTCCACATATTCCCTCTGCTTGGACTCATCCAGCAGCATGAAGGCTGTCTTTGCCCCTTTGGCCTCGAATTGGAAACAGGCAGTGCCATGGAATGCGTGGGCCCCACGACCCTCATGATCCCCTTGGGCATTCAGTCAAATCGTGAAACCACGTCAGCCTGCAGCGAGTCCATCTGCTCCCGCTCCTGTGCAGACACCTGCACCCACAAGGACATCGTCCCAATGTTTGCAAGCAGAACGACCGTGACGATGACAGCGAAACAAAACTAGAAACTAGAAACTCCAGAAAGAAAAAAAACTCATGGATGAAGGGTACAAGGAATCATTTTTCTCTTTGTTCCTTCTAGATTCTACCTGTAATACCCGCCTTTGTAGCTTGACTCGATGCGTCGACCATGATGTCCTGGCATCATAGATCTGAGGCTGCTGAAACTCCCAAGAAGCAGCGGACTGTTGGACCGTCCTCTAAGTAGTGTGCCCAAACAGTCCATGGTCCTGAAAAATGAGCTTGGAAACAAAACACAGATGAAGAGATAGATTCCATGTCTGGCACCAAGAAAAGTGCCAAACAAAGTGGAGCCACAACGGCTTCTTCGAAAAACGAAGCTCTTCCGTACAGTTCCTCTACTTTGTGGCATTCCACAAAGGCTCAAACTTGGGCACCGAACTGCGGATTGTTGGTGGAATACAGGGACTCTGCCTCAGGTTCGCATGCGCTCAAGTCACAGATGCCATCCATTTCTGGAAATCGGTTTGAAACACGGCTGAGGACTTGGCCAGTCAGTTGCATAGCCAGGCTGAGACATGGTTTGGAAAAATGCCAAGTTTAAGCACCCTGCGGGCGTTTCAAAGCAACGCCGAATCTCAACCGGGACGAAGATGGAGGTATTACATAGGGTGTTTCCGAAAATGGTGGGTTTTTCCCCCCAAATCATCCATTTGTTCATAGGGATTTCCATTATTTTCACCATCCATTTTGGGGTCCCACTATTTTCGGAAACACCCATATAGGTGCATATAATGGGGTAACTTGGAAACGGCGTGACAGATCTCAGGCCATCACTGTAAACAAGATGCACGAGGCTTACCCCAGCGGTGCCAACACTGCGCCACTTGAGATGAAAAGCTCGGCTGCAAAAAAAAACATAGTTGTCTTGAGACAATTCCACATGGTGGATGGAATGTGAACTAATGCTGCAAAGGTATTGGTAATTTGGTACATGATACGTGGGTGTGTGTATGTGTGTGTGCCTTGAGACTACAATGGAAGCACGTGAGTATTCGATAGGATGTGAACAACAACAACAACAACAACAACAACAACAACAACAACAACAACAACAACAACAACAACAACAACAACAACAACAACAACAACAACCACAACGGCAACAGCAACCACGCGAACAGCTGCGCAGTACTCCAACTTGTTTTTGTTCCGGCTTTGCAAGGCCTTAGGCGTTGATGAATTGACAGGATTCAATAAGTTATATAGATTACTTGGCACACAACTCATGGCTTCGTGGTTTGGATTCAAACGCCTCGAGGTCTCTGAGTTTCATGCCTCCTCCAAAAGGTTGTCGCAGCCAAGGCAGCGAGGCAAAGCCGGAGCAAGGGAGCACAGCTCGACTCTGTGTCAATGCGTACTCCAGTGTCTTTCCGATATAGTATTGACCCAAGAACCATGACAACCAGTGTTGTCCTAAGAAGTTTTAAGATGTCTTCCGACACTGGAGCCCCGCCCAAGAGTTAAACATGCACAAACCAAAGAAGACCAGGTACCATCTTCATCTTCAAAAGATTTCTTTTGCACAAAAAATCATCCAAAAATCTACAATGTTCTAGGCTTCAAAGATCTTCCAGTATGATCCTGATAAATCTTATTGAAATCTTGAGTGAAGTTGAAACCTGGGAGCTTGAAACCAAAATGATCAGCCCTTTTTTGAAACAGGGCGCGGAGCTTCCCGACCGGAGCCCTAACAGCTCAGCTCCTGCGGAAGAAATCTCAGGTTTTCAAATCATTGATAGCATAAAATCGGAAAACCTGTTTTGGATTCAAGCTCGAAGAACAACAAAGTTGTGTATCACTTATGTACCAACCACTCAAAACCAGCAAACCAAAATGCAAGCAAAAGTTCATCGCTTGAGGCACCTCATGCGTGCTCCAAAAATGCTTGCTCAGCCAAGGAGTGGTGGAGCCTCCAAATCACTTCGGGAAAAACTACTCTGTGTTTGTCTGCTAAGGTTCGAATGAACCATAGGAAGTTTGATGCATCTGAAAATATGGCAAGGATGGCTCCTCTTTGAATCCAACGCGGAATAAAAACATTCATCCAACTTTCGTGAGTCTGACCGTTTGCTTCACAACTGTTCACCTCGATGTCCAAGGGTCTGGAGATTTGGCGCCGCCTTGCAAACAAACAAAGCATGCTCTTGATAAGAAACGATGGATTGATGAAACTTTGCACCACTCTTGGATAATGATTCCCTCACATCATTAATTGATGCTAGAGGGTTCTCCACTTGTAGGTGTAAGTGCCACTTGACCATCAAATGTCGATTGATTGGCATATACTGTAGCTCCTTATACTTGTGCTTCCTGCATCCTTGGAGGATTCCTTCTAGTGGCGACATGACCAACTTCAACCAACTTTGGCACCTCATCAATGCGAAGACCAGGACAAATGAGCCGACGCCGGCGCAGAGCATGGAACTGGGCCGCTGGGATTGGCAAGGGGAGCTTGCGGGGAGCAAAGTTGCGCAACATAGTGACTATCATTATCTTCCACGGGATGATTGTAACGTAAATCCACACATCAGTTCGAAAGCACTTGCCTCTTCACCATCATCGCACTTGGAACGGCGAAGAGCATCTGCAGTTCGGGAAGCAAAGTCAAATGGCTAGTGATTCCCACACTGATTCTGAATTCATAAGGAAAAGTATTCGATTCCTCTTCAGGTTTTTAAGTGCAAATTTGTGCCGCTGAAGATAAGAATAAGCACAAGTTTATCCAACTGCTGTGAAATCAAGAAGCAGGCAAAACCTGTTTCCGCCAGGAACTATTCTCTTCGTGTCTATCTGTGCTGTCATCAAAAGCCTACTTTTGGCGAACATGAAAGTAAGAAGATCCGTGAAGATCCTCAAACAACAAACATCAAAACAGAGTACAAGGAATATCAAGAAATGGCTTCACTCTCTAACATTGCCACAAGTGTATCGCATCCTGAAAAGTGTTTCAGATGCGAAAAAGATTCGGAATGCGCCTGTGGGGACTGGTAGGATTCCTTGGTCCAACCCTCCAACAAGAGCAGAATGTATGACAAGGTTGGACACCCAAGCACAACCAATTTTTTTTCTACACCTTCCCAACACTGCTGACTGAAAGTACGTGGTTTCTTGAAGTTCTTGTTCCCAGATTTGGGACTCTGACACCTAGTCACCCACCCCTCTAGAGATTCACTGGCCATCCGAATCTGTGGATCTGAGATCAAGACCCAACGCTTCTCCTCCTCTCTGAAGCGAGCAGATGACTCAGCCTCGAGATCCACACAGAATCATTAGGGAAGAAAGTCCCCTCAGTCCTACGTGGTCTCTGCAGATGGTGAAACGCTTCAAGAAGATACTACAAGTTTCCATAGGGGGGTCCATGTGCAAGAAATCTAGTGATGCTAGAGATGCTAGTGATCCATTCACCTTCCTCTTTATCACTTCCCTGCCTCCTGGTAAGCAGCCTGGGCGCCAAGACGCTCTGTCACCTATCCAACAAGCCATGTTTCTTGAACCACTTGCCAGGACCAAAAAAATGTGACCAAGGCAATCGCAGATCGTAAAAATTACCACAGAATTTCTCAAAGCACCGATTGAGAATAGTGTCTTCAAGTTCTGAAGTTCAGCTTCGTTGTTGCATGTTCAATTGCGATGCCGAGAAATCAATCTGGATCAGATTATACTAACTTCAACAGTTGGTGCTTTCAACCCAAAGATCAAAGCGCCATCAAACAAATTGAGTGAATTTTTTCCTCGCTGGAAAGCTTCCATCCAGCCATGCAAAATTCACACCACCTCATGGAGTTGGCTGATAGCTTCCTCGGACTCCTTCAGCAGATCCCTGTGGTCACATTCCATAGATTTCAAAGTGCGTTGGAAACTGGTGAAACTGGCAATCTCCCCGTATGAGGTTCTAGGGGTCCCGATACTAGGTCCAAAAAATTGAAACTCCTGATTGCCTTACAGTCCCCTACTGATTTCCATCCTGCATTTCACATGGCTGTTGCATTCATTCCTGTCATAGCCATGCCTGCTGCGCTTATCGAAGGAGGATCGCTGTACCTCATCCTCGATGCGCGAGAAGTAGTCATTGACCTGCAAAGCGGGTTGTGGACCCCTGGTGACACTAGATGAGAGTAACCTGGGGTTTCAGGTGAACCATCTCTGCTTGTGGGAGATTCTGATCCTCCAGTTTTTCTGGGAATTCGCCAGGGGAAATTGCAATGGAAGGCCACCAAACGAATGTCAAAGCAAACCCCACAATAGGTATCATTATTTATGCCTCCCAAGTCCCGAAGAATACCTCAAAACTGTCACAGGTAACATAGTCCAAAGGCCCAACTCATGGGAACTGACAAATCAAAGTGCTAATTACCTCCTGTTCGGGAAGCCCTTTTGGACTACCCCATCAACCACTGGCCTGATCCTTTAACCTGTCCGCACGGTTTTCTGCACCTGCCAAAAAAGCTAACCGGGTGACCTTTCCAGTTCTACTGATGGCAATCAGGACGATAACCCCATACACAACCCCACCATATTCTCTGCCCCATTTTTGAATGCGCATGCCTTCTGTGAAAAAAGCTGTGACCATGTGGTGGCCCATGAGCGGACGAAATGAAAAAAAAACTGGTCAGTGGTACGATTGGCGACATCGCCAGCAGCATCCATCATCACATCTTCATGGCGTTCGTAGACATTTTCAGACATGTGAGCAAGCCTAAGCTGGCAAAGTGTGTCCAATGCTCCAGAGTGTGCTCTACACAGCTCTTGGGAGTAACTGCTGCCTTTGTGCATCCAAAAGAACTCGAAGCTCAGCTTGTCAACAAGCTGAGATGGCAACTTCTGTGCCTTCACTGCCTCCTTTCCAACAACCTGACCACATATCGACATATCATTTCTCCATTAACTCGTGTCGGGTCCCCCAAAGTAGTACACTTTTACTCACCTTCCACTTCTTTGCGGCGTTGCGGGTGTCAAATTCCAAGGCTTTCACCTAAGAGTCAGGGTCACCACAAAGTCATAAGGAAGGAACTTCACTTGAAATCTGGCAGGACTAGTGACTCATTGAATCATCTGAAGGGTGCCTGTGAACATGCGACACTTTGGATCCACTGTCCAAGGAGTTCACTTGTTGCAGGGCAGTGTAGCGAGTTTTCTTCAAGGATGACCTCACCAGAAAAGTCTGGAAGGGAGATACAGGAGATGACTCATTTGGAAGTCACTCGACAGGTGAATTTCACACTTAGAAAACCAGCACGGTCTCGGTTCCCAACTTCATGCTGTCTGCCTTCCTGCGATTGTTGAGTTCAACATGCGCTGCCGCAGTCTCAACGGCGTAGACAAGCTCAACGGCCTCGAGACGGACATCATGGAGGGGACAAATCTTGGAGTGGGGATATCAAACAGTACAGTGATTTGGCAATTTCTATGATCCTTCACTATTCTTATCTGTACTTGCTGCCCACACATGTGTGCAAAAAATCCACTGATCCACTTTATCTCAGCTTTCAACCCGGGAAGCGTTGAAGTCCAAGACATTCTTGCGCGGCTGGTGGTTGAACTTTTGGAGTTCCTACCAGTGTTCAGTACTCCACACTCCAAACCACCAAAACTGTCCCTCCAAACGTCACGAAATATCAAAACATCCACAGCTACAATTTGTTTTCCAAATGGAGCCTTGATCCTGCTCTCCAAGGCCGACTCCCAGGCTGAGTGGCGACACGCAATTTTTGCTTTCATAAAAGCCATAAAACCATCTGGAGTATCTGGAAACTAGGAAATAGGTACATCAAACGATAAAGCTTTAGCAACATCCAGCAGATGAGGTGGCAGCTGTAAACTTGGATGTTTCAAGGCCCAGGCCATGAGTGCCCTTCTGAGTAGCCGATGCAGCAAGCTCATCTACGGTACCCCAGTCAGAGACCTCCAGTGTTATCCGGGAGTGTTCCAACATCTCCAGGCCTACACTTCCACAACTCCTTGCTTCTACAGTGCAAAATATGACTTGATTGCTTGGTTGCTCCAAACGCTCATAAAGTCTGGAAATGACGTGGTTGAAAATGGAATGGACAAACTAAATGGGTCATCAAGGACTCTTTCTCCCTAAAACTATTACAAATGCACACGTTCAATACAGTATATGATATCAATAAACAATTGGGCTGTGACGACGCTGTACAGCAAACACCTTAACATGAACCACGTACTTAGGTGAGGATTCAATCTTGCTTCTACCCTTTTCTATCAAAATGCGGTGCGCCACCACTTTGGGATGTTTTCAAACTGGAAATAACAGAAACTTTTTGTGTGGTACTCCCCTCAAGCTAAAACGTGAACATGTTTTAGTCGAGTTTACTTTAACAGGAAAAGGAGGGCTGAATGCTTTCATTGAGAATCAACAACCTTCCACCATGAGACTGTTGGCAACTCATCCCCACACCTTGCGGATGATGTCCTTCCAAGAGGCATCCTTCAGGTGGTTCAAAGACTTCTGGGCACCTGGGAAGAAGCTGCATACAACGCTCCGGCTACACACGTGGCTTCAGAGAAGCTATCAGATTCAACGAAGCAAAGCCTGATTTTTTAAATGCTTGTGGATTCCCTGCCGGAGATATTCACACCGCAGTGGAATGCATATGGATGGTTGGTGATTTTGACCCTGAGACTACGCAAATAGATTTACAGTATATAAATAGGCAATCCGCTGGAAAAAAAAAGAAAAAGGAGCACAAAGCATCCAGTTGGCAAAAAAAACTGATAAGTCATCTTTGCTATCTTAATCTTCACAAAGTCCTCAAAAATCCATAGATTTCATGTTGCCCCCTTCCGCTTGGGCTTCCGCACGCATCCGAGCGTGGGACTCCTCCTGCTCTGCAGCAGATACAGCTTGCAAGCTCTGCTCCTCGCCAGACCAATGCAAGACTCTAAGAGTTGAAAAGTTCCACCCTCTAAACCCTGTTTTGTGATGTCAATCAAAAAACAAATTTCGTTTAGATTCAGATGTAGCATGACTTTGCAAAATACCCAATATATACTGTTTTGGAGCATTGCTTCAAGGATCGGCTTTTGTAGTTACTACCATAGAACTTCGTGTGTTTGTTTTCGTTTCGCGGGTCATGCTTCCAGTTTCCCAATTCCCACCCTGCACCAAAACACATCCTCCTTTTGCTCGTCTCTGCTCAAGTCAGAACTTGGTATGAGAGCAGCTGGGCATTCAATAAAATTCAAAAGACAAGTATTGTTGGAACTTGATTTGAAAGTAAGTCATCTTGTGAAGTCAACATGAACTCGAACGCGACCACCATCTACTGTCTGTGGTTTTGCCTCTTCAACTTTGTTTGAAAGAGCATCTGGACTGCTCCCATGGCTTTCTGACTAGTTGATATCACTGGAGTATAGGGTTACATGGATTCCTCCTTAAGCCTGCGAGGAGAGAAGCCTGTGAATCATGGAATAAGAATCAACCCAATTTCGTCCACTTTTGGATTTTCCAAGGTCACAACTCTGCAAAGAAGAAGGCTGGAGCAGAATCCTCACAGCAGAAACTGGGGGGGTCATTGCATTGCGTTCCGTCTGAGCCCTCAACTCTTTCACTGTTGTTTTAATCTTCAGAAATCCAAAAAAAATATCCGGTCCGGAATGGTCACAGCTCGGTAGATTTTTACTGCTGATGCGTGCTGACGGAGAAAAACAACTTGCACTGGTTTGGCCTTGGGTCTTTGCATCCACCACACTATGTATGAAAACTGTTCACTGATGCAGCAAACAGCAGGCAATTTGAAATGACTTATCGTGACCTAGCAACTCCTTTTTCCACCTTCCCGCTCCTTCTTCTCCTTCTTCTCCTTTTCCTCCTTCATGCGCTTTTCCACACGCTGTTTCTGTTCCTCTTCTCCTGTCCAAGAACTGCAGACACTGTCGCATTCCTCGAATGTACTTCAGAAGATCACGCATGGTGCAAAGCCATACTGGTGGAAAAAATACTGTATATATCTAATTCATCAATTTCAAGCTATGATGTTGCGCAGATTTACAGTAAGAAAAGGAATCTTCAAATGGATCCAGCACTTTGGGGTGAAAGGGGTCTCATCTGGATGCTGATGGCAGTACATATTCTGCCTTTCTTCACATAGCTTCCGGAGAAGCTGTTGGCAAAGGATGGGACAAACTTCTGCCAATCCTGCCAGCATATGCCATCTCATTCATGCAATGCGCAGGGATGCTGTTGAATCTGGCAATCTTCAAGTTTCCCAAAGATTTTGTGAAGTGAAAGCGGAAACAGGCCAGCTCCACCACCTTCTGCTCAGGCTGCTCAGGTTGTTCCGGCTGCTGAGGCTGTTGTGGCTGTTGTGGCTGTTGTGGCTGGGGCTTCTGTTGTGGCCTTAGCGGTGTTTATGTTTCCGTGCACATGTTGCTGTTGAGAATCCACAGGACCAGAGTTCCACAGATTCTATCACATTGATTCAGATTGCATAAATCCTGGTTCAACCTGGCCTCGTATGCACGAGAAAGGATAAACAAAGCCCCAGTCTTTTTCGGAATGTGTATATTCGTAAAGAATATCAAATACCATAGTGAGTGATATGAGTTGTAAACCTCTTAGCCGTGATACTTGACAGGCCTTCAACAACCTTAGAAACAGTTGAGTTCTGACCTTCACTTAATTTTGCAGGAATAGGCCCAAGGCAGGAATCGGAGAAAAAAAGTACACAAGCCTGCTATGCTATGTCTGAATGAATGTCCTCTGACATGACACAGTACCTAAAGTGTATTCTCCCCGAACGAAATGAGGATCCTGAAATCAAACGCCTGTGAGTGCCAAAACGCCATACTCAGCCAAGGAGCTGTTCGCCAGTGAAGGACAAGTCCCTTGGGTCATGACAAGCTGATTGTCTCATAGTACGGAGTGATCGGAGTGTTCCTTCATCTCAAAGAAATTATCTTGCCCAATGAGGGGCCAATGAGATCCCCGGCTGTGCAAAGAACATAGCAGGATGCGTCTTCTCCTGTCACGGCACATGGCAAAAGTTTTGGAATAACAGAATAAAGTATAAAGTGTCAACTCTGCGAATCATTTCTGCATGTGGTGCTTCACGCTGTCCATTTCGTGGCAATGTCTAGTGGGTATTGTCTTCTTACAAGGACTGCTTAGGATTTCACTAATCATTGGCCCGAAGGTCCTTGGCATCCTTAGAATCCTTGGAGTCAGACTTCTTGCCTTGGCATCCAGGTGAAACATGAAAAAACGCAAAACTGCAACTGTTACTCGATGTGAAGTATCCAGAAGAGCCCCTTTTTTTCCACACCTTGCATGGTATGTGACGGCCCGAAATCTTTTCTCAGGTGTCATGCCATCATCGCTTCGCATTTCCTTCTGTCGCATACTTTCGACGCATCCTTTCGGCTGGAGCAGATCCCAAGGGGATACCAGTGCCACCATATTCTTTTGGGATGCTCTCCAAATCCAGCACATCCTTCAAAGCAAACAAGGATTCCTCCCTGCCAGTGCCAACTCTTAGCTTTTGTTGCTGCCTTAAAGGCAACAAGGGCTTGAAAACGGCCCAGATCGCTCCCCACCATTCAGGTGCATTTACGATCACCACCAAGTGCTCGCGATCTGGTAAGTGTTTCTGAATAGTTGAATAACTCAATGAAAAAATCCTAAGCATTGTGGGAGTGAGCATGGACAGACTGAAGCCCTCCATATCAATAACCAGAGTACATTCCTGTCGGTCATCGCGTTTCAGCCAAACATCATAAGCAAAGAGCGACTGCCAAATATAGTCATCTCTGACCAGCGAGGCCGACATGCCGGCATTCAGCAATCCTGAAGGATTCAAGCGTCCTGCTCGCTGCCAGTATGTCAGCCTGCCGCCTTTATCCGGCAAGTGAAGGTAAGTCGGATAGTGTTTCTGAATCACGAAATAATTGGGATTCGGTTTTTCAAACATCGCCTCATCGCCAATTTGACATCTCCATCTCAATGTCTCAGTCCAACGCTGCATGGCCAACCGTTCATTGCCACCAGCAGCTTTGAGCACATACCTGGGAATATCCCGGTCCAACGAATCCAACTCCCTTCGATCAGGATTGGAACCTAAAGCTGCAGCCTGGCACGAAGGGGAAGATGGAGCAGGCACTGCTGCCATGAAACTTCTAGGCCAAATCACTGTGAAAACCAGCAGCACAACCAGCCACGAGGAGCTCCCACGTGCCATGGCGAGGGGCAGAAACACCTGCTTCTACAAGCAAGAACTTGGGATTGCACCAAAACAACACAAGCAATAACCCCCCTTGACTTGTTGCGATGGAAGTCTGTCTCCACATAAGTACCCAGTTCAACTGCTGCAAATTTGTACTTATAGTGGACGCGTTTCTTGGCTCAAGTTCAAATTAAGCCTGGACATGATCCGATGACCGGTCTTATGTCGAAAAATTGCAAACTTTGTTGAGCGGGCGAAGCAGGCAACAGCAACCCTTCACGGATTCACGGGAGTTTCAGTGCTGCCTCTCTAGAAAAATATCAATGTCAAATGAGAGAAAACTTTCTTCAGGTTTATCCAACATGGAGGATTTGAGAGAACATCAAGAAACAACGTACAATCCATCAATTCATCTATAACAGTGCCTTTCAAAGGACCAGGAGCAGCCTTCCCAAAGGATCGTCAAGCTTGCGACTGTGGGAGGAGTCTGTGGCGTAGCCGGGGATATATTTTTGCCAGTCCTGCAGCCACCCCAGTTTCCTCCTACTGGTTTATCTCCATATCCGAGAGCCTAATCTCCTGATAAGCACCGCGACACAAAGAGCTTAACCACAACAGAGCAAAAGATTTTTCCTAGGTGAACAAGCTGATTCCAATTTTCAATGGATACCTGCCTTGTACCCATCTTATCATAGCTTAATGACATTCCCAGAAACCGCTTTAACAAGAGAAGAAAACAAAGTTGGCCCTATTGGAATCCAAAACGGGCTGTTTACAAAAAGTGCTCGCAACCACAAGCCGAAGCATTCTCACCACCGACACCAAGCCCGAAAAAGAGCTCTGTCTCCTTCTCTTCTGGTTGCTCTGGTTGCTCTGGCTGCTCTGGCTGCTCTGGCTGCTCTGGCTGCTCCGGCTGTTCTGGCTGCTCTTTCTGTTCGGGCTGGGGCTTTTGCTGAGGCTGTTGGCCAAAGAACCTCAAGCACCAGTGCAGGCTACGTCAGGCTACAAGTCGTGGAGTCATGTTTGTCCTGTGTGGCTTAACAGCCTCTTGATGGGGAAACGACAAATTTGCTGTCAATCCTCGGCAGTCTGTGACCTACAAAAGGACTTCAGTTCGGAAGATTTTGTACTTCGTGTAAATGGCGGCTCACGGCCATACGGCCATGCAAACAGATATCTTAGTCTCCGAGCATTGCCGGGGAGGCACCAGCAGCACCAGTGCCTCAAACATATACAAGTAGCCGGGGGGGCTTTCAAAGAAAATACACAAACGGTATGTCATCATATGTGGCCATATATCATCATGTTGGGTCCTGCCCAAACACTGTCACATCGGAAAGTGAAAGCCAATCAAGGTCCCTCATTAAATAGTTGTGATTGTTTAGTTGCAGGGTTTGGACAGGCCCCAATGATAATGTGACATACAAACATTGGCATCTATCATTTATCGGTTGACTTTTTTGTATTAGCAGAGACATTTAATACTGTGCCTGTTCCACAGATTCTGAAACCCACCGGATGTGCAAAACCGCAATCGCCACAATGACAGGTCCCAGAAATCCAAGGTCAGCGCGTGATTCGCGAGACTTGCGAGCCATTCCTTGAGCAAAGCCTGGAACATACTGTTCCCACTCCTGGCCAAACAGTGGCAAAGCATCTCTGAAAAATGCACGTAGGACAAAGATAAATGTCATCAAATGTCACCACATGAATTAGCGGATATTGGTAGTGCAGCGGATGGGTCTAGCGATTTTCCGTTGCCCTGTTAAATTGCTTGAAGTTTCACCCGGACTGGGCCTACATTTTCCACCACAGAAAGGACAAGTCTTGATATCATTTGCTATACCTCTCCTTGGCTGGCAATTCTCGCTGTTCTGGCCTGCACATACCAATGTGCGGCAACGTTCGACAAGTCTCGGGGCTTGCTAAGGCAGACTTTCTGCT
Source organism: Breviolum minutum Mf 1.05b.01 (assembly GCA_000507305.1). NCBI lineage: Eukaryota > Dinophyceae > Suessiales > Symbiodiniaceae > Breviolum > Breviolum minutum. The sequence continues at coordinate 36,872 of DF242005.1, read as the reverse complement.
GCTTTTCTTCACCAAACAGAAATCCAAAAGTCATACAGGTCTCGCTGTGCAACAAGTATGCCCTGAGCAACTGACTGCTCCGGCTGCTCTGGCTGTTGGAGCTGTTGGACTTGTTGCGGTTGCTGTCCCCTTAGAATGCAAAGGGACACTGCGAATCGCAACACGAAACACCTAAAAGCATTTCAAAAACCGAAGCAAACCCACCAAAGACCCGGAGCTTCAAGCGAAAGATCAACTTCATACTTGCACTTCTCGATCTTCCAATTCGGAAACACCACAACCGTCTCCCTTTCAGGAACCGCACATGGGCTTCACTGGGGCTGGGGAGTCTGCCAGTGGATCATCCAAGGCCTCAAAGACGCCAACTGGGAACTGGTGGTTTTGATGATAGAAAAGCGCTGAGGACATGGCTGAATCCAGCAAGTCATCGGCCAAAACTGCTCCCAGCAACAGGCAAAAGCGCAGCACCTGAGCAACGTACTGAACTAAATTTGAAACTCCAACCCTAGGCTCACTAGAATGACTTCTGTTCACAGAAACACAATGATCAATGATGGCAAAGACTTCAAATCCATCTTTTGACAAGAAACCCCAGCCATGGTGTCAAAGCCTATAATTCGACTGTTAACGGCTGCGATGCTCCCATGCTACCGTCAATTCACAGGTTCTTTGGTCACATCTCGAATCACAGTCGCACTTGGAAATGGCAGACTCCAATTAAATCTCCTCTGAGTCAGGATTGACCTTGAGGGATCTCTTGTGATAGCCTTATGTTGACTGGAGAAATACAACCCCTTTTTTTCGGCTTTTGTTGCATCTGTGGGCCTCTGTAGTAAAGTAGCCTCTGCAAACCTGAAAAACCCAGTGGCTTTGGTAAACACCAATGTGAAATGCTTCTGCTTTCACATGTGTGCCACTTGGGTACCCGCTTTTTGCAGGTAGTAAAAACCATTGAAACAAGGCCAGGGGCCGAAGGCAGTCTTCCACTGGGCCGGGTGGGGGGACGTCTCTTTTCACCTGGCAGTTCCTTGTGATAAGAGTCGGCTCATTTCAGAGGACCTTGAGCCGTTGGACCGTCTGTTCCAAGATGGAATAATCTACGAACCAGGCAGAACTCCCTCAGCAGTTGAAAGCTTTGAAACTATCAAAATGCAAGCCATCATGTTCGCTTCTGTGTATATTATCATACTATGCTATACTATATGCACATAGTCCGTTTATATATACTATATACCGAATATATTGTACTGTTTTATACTCATGATTATTCCAGTTTTGCGAATGCCTACTTGAAATATGTTATCTAGAGATATCTAAAGAGGGAGGCACATAATCTTAAGCGTTTCAAGCTCTCATGGGAGTTTTGCCCCGTGAGCCTGGCTTCAAAGCTTGCAGCAGGCTACGCAGAACATCTTTCGGATCTGTCTCAAAATCATAAAAATCCCACTGTTCATGGTTCATGGCAAGAAGAGATAAGGAAGAGATTAGAAATATCACAGGAAAGCTATGGGAAAGCTTATGTTTTTTCTGTTGCATAGCCCAAAAATCACTCATCTCTGCTCCTCGCATTTTTGAGACAAATAATTTTAACGATAGCAGTACAAGAGGAAGAACTTTCACACAGTTCGCTGGATGGCGAAGAATGTGAGATTAGGGCCACGAGGCCCGTTGCAACTCCGACTGGATGTGACGCAAGCTTGCCGAGGCACCCGCATTCAGACAGCTCTGGATGTTCCGCACGGCGATGCCGGAAGCAACAAAAAATAACAGGTAACAAACTAAAGAAACTAAAGAAACCTACATCGCTGTGCATTTTTTTCTTGCAACTCAGTGGTTGCACTCAAGACGTGGCAGTCAAGTTGCTGTTTTGACATTATCGCAAAGCACGGGAACTGTTCCATGCTAGCGATGCCACAGCGGTTTGACTCTGCCAGTGGCAAAGCAGCGGCAGACCGACCATCACGGCCCATTGGTCGAAGTCCAAGCCGACCAAAGGTGCCCAATTTTCTGTCCAGTGAATTTGACGCGACTTTGCGATCGTGTACCGCTGAAAAGTCTGGGTTGCTTCACCCACCAGGGGGACTGCGAGGCTGAGCCCCTGGTACTGTCGTATTCACTGCATGCTTTGCACAAGATGGTCTTGTATTCTTGCACTCTCCGGTCACGGTGAGACTTTAAACACCACGTATATCAATTTTGGCAAACCAACCAAGGATATGCTTCCACTCATCTGTTCAATCCAAAGATTTCAAGAACTTTGAATCACCCATGACCGCAAGTTGATTCTGCAGAGCATCCCAAGCTCTTTCAGCTGACATCAACAGATCCTTCTATATAAACGAATTACTTGACCGCAAAGTCTTCAAAACGTACTTTGCCTCTTCAAAACCTCAACATTGCATTGCTTCGAAATCTGGAAGCTCCTAATTGTTTTCTAGATTAACGCAAATGCTGTCAGGCCCACCTGTTTGAAACATCGGATTGCACTGCAACAACACACCAACGAAACAGCTTTCTTTCACATCACCAAGGTTGAGTTAAGTCACTCTCCGGTGGGTCCCTGAGTCCTGAATCTTTCAGACCCTACGCAAATCGACCCCAAACCAGCCCGACCAGCTGAACGTAACAGCTATCAACGCAGGAGCCGGTCGTACTGCTCATAACCTGAATCTTGAATCCCATCCAAAAGGAGTACGGGAAAAGAACCCACATCAATATGCTTTGATTCAGTGTTGATGGATTTTACGCGAGTTGTTGACATACTTGGTAGCTGGTACTCTATGTGATCATTTCCAACATGTCCATCATGTTCCTATGATTTCCCATGTTCCTGAAGGTTCACACTGTGAGCGATTTGGACCGAGTGACGCTGATTGAAGTTTGCCAGCACCTCCGCCCTGCCCCTGGAGCTGCCTCAAGAATTGCTTCACAAATCTTCACGAGGAGTCCTTTTTTTTTGCTGCCTAAAATGATCAACTGGAACTGGAAAGAGCTTATCCTCAACTGGAATTTTTGCCGCCCATTTGCCATCCAAAATCCCCGGCCACAGATCGCAGCCTCCTGGGGTCGTGAGGATCTTAGCCTCTGGCGATGGACCTTAGTTTGAGATACAGCGGACGCATATGTCATTGATGTCCAGCAACAAACTTTGAACCCCCAAAAAGCTCCGATTGCCAGATAAATAGGGAACCGCTAAATCAATGTCTGTTCGTTTCTTTTATCCCCATAACAGCCCCGCAAGCAACCCCAGACCTCAGCCGCCTCCCCCCTCCTTTCACCAATCAAGGCGGTCACTGAAGGTCGTCTTTTCGGACGGCGTTGATGTGCACTGCTCCTCGTTTGCTCAGAACACTCCGACTACACAGCCATAACAAGCTTTAAGCAAAATCTTCCCGAATGTTCAAGCTCCAACATGGGATTGTTTCTCCTTAAACTAAAAATCTGGACAGCAAAACCATCCAAAACTTCTACATCTTCAGCTCCCACCCCACATCCTGGAGGCTCAAGTCCAAGTCGAAGGCCCCCGCCTACAAAATATTCACAAATCCAAAGAAAGTATCATGGAAATTACCGGAAGATACCCCATGGACTAAGGTGAAACAAGTTACATTCCCACCCTGCGTCATGGCAACTACTGACGTTGGCAAAGAGCTGTCCGCTTCAAATATTTCCTACTCCTTTGTAGAATTAGCCAAGCGACAGGACGGCGGTGCTGCTGAACCATGGCACCTTGACCAACAAATCTGAAAAAAACCTTCGACAGAGTCGAATTGCTATTGCTTGACCCTCGTTGACCAAGAGGTGACAACAGCAACAAAACAAATAGTCTGAAGACCAGCACTGAATGCTTTCGCGCATCGTGGATCTTCCGGCTTCATTCCATGCTGTCGCTCCTGACTCAAACCCAGGCACGGCAAATAGCATCCACGAATCGGCATGGACTTCAACATAGAAACTTGAAAGCAACCACTAAACATCAGAAAACTACCCCAAGAAACCAATAAACTGTAATATTGGGCGGGATTATTGGGCGGGATTATTGACTTTATCTTCCAATCTCATGACTTATATAATTATCTGGTTCTCCGGTACAGGCGAGGATGGGATTCTCTAGTTACAGCTCCAATATTAGTCCACAAGGTTTAGAAAACCCAAGGAGCTATTGTCTTGTTTCAGATAAACGGCTTAGTTCAACTGCTGATGGCTCCTCAAAACGCTGGCCAAAGAGAGACTGAAGAAGGGACATCGCCTCGAGCAAACCAGCGATCAGTGAGACCAAGGCCATGAATCTCCCTTTCAGCTGCACCGTGAATGTGATGAAGCAGTATTGAACTCCTTCTTCCTGGGAGATTGTCACAAACATCCGGTTCATCACCGCTTCTATTCTTCATTTTCCAGGCTCAGTTCCACAATACCCCAAAGAGAATCCTAACACTTTATCAAACATGATCAAACAATCAAACTAAAGTCTTTACCCTTCGTGATGTCTTCAAAATAGATCCATCCAAGGTGAGGACAACGGCTTCTCTTAGACTTCTTTCCAAACGGCTTCGAATGGGCGCTCGTTACGACGGGAGTCAGCTCATGTACCCAACCCCAGAGCCCAAATGGTGCAAAATGGCAAGTTAGATGCAATGTCAAAGGATCAAAAAACCAGTCTTTACCGCGCACTCCGTGCACCGGCACTCCGCTAGCAGCATCAGCACGAATGGCCGGTGGATTCCTAGACATCTCTCCTCGTTTTAAGGACTTCTTTCCAAAGCATGACTCTGAAGGCAAAACAGAATTGACACAATTTTAAATGTCCATCATTGTCCACCTGGAATGCATGGATCTGCCTTTTAGTTTCGAGTATTTTCCTCGCAAGAAATCGATCTGGTGAAACCAAGGCCGCTTTGAACCCTACCTGTCTCTGCCCCTCAGCCCCTGGCCACAGGTGGATATGTTGGAGAGCTGGAAACATCTTTGGACATGACACTGAAACATGTGGCCTTTTTCTCCTACCCGATCAAGATTTAACGCTGCTAAAGTCTTTCAGGACAGTAACATGAACCAAGGCACGAAAAGTCCAGAAAAACAAATTAGATTCCGCAACCCTGATAGTTCATGTTTCAATTTTTCGTTCTCAGTTGGTAGAAGTTTGGCGGGTGGTCGTCGAAGTTCGTCTGGCTTATTTTCTGAATTCCAAGTTGTGTTGCTTGAAATTTGTGGAAAAAAGGCTCAATGGGATTAGGGTACTTGGATCCCACTAGCCTTAGTGGATTTTGGGTATCACAAATTTTCTCCGTGCATTTTGAGTAGTTTTAGTGTCCTAACCTAGTTGGGTGAAACTAGTGGCACCCAGGCATGCTGAGGGTAAGAAAACTGAAAATGCGACACTAATAACCGCTTTAGTCTTTGACTTTCTCCCAGCTTGTCGGAGTTATTCAGAACTCAAAAAAACTCAATTTTCTGAAAAATCATGGACATGTGGGCTTAATGCTCTTTGAATCCCAAAATGTACAGGGATAAACTAGCAGATTCAGTGGGGTTCTTCGGAGTTGTGGAATTTGATTGTCCAAAAGCAAGGGAATTTGCTTGTTCCATGGTATCAGTGTTCTGCCCAAGCACACTTCCAGTTCCACCCAAAAATGAAAGGGGATGCTTTAGCCACGGGTTAAAATGTATTCTGTAGCCACGACAGGGGTGGTGGCTGGACCATCATGTATCGGAATGGGAAACTTCCATGGTGTTGGTTCCTTCAACTCCAACAACAGGATCAATTCTCGACACCTTCACCAGCTCTTGAAGTTCTTCCTGGGTGCCGACCTTTCAGTGCTTGGCAAATCTTTCACAAAACCAAATTTGTTCTAATTTGTTTTAGGTTTCAGTGCTGCAGGTATAAACGGCATAAATACGTTTCTGGTGCGAGGAGGATGATGATGACGACAACTCCTTACCAAGTGTAGCAAAACATTCTCGCTAAAATTTAACGAATCAAACTCCTGGAGCACGAATTGGGGTCACACACGAGCGAATCATCTCTCAACTTTTTGCCCAAGCGGACAATCTCTTCGAGAGCCTCAAAAAAGCTCTCAGAGAACCACTTCTGAAGGAACTTCTGGTACACAGCAAGAGAATTCTTCTCTGCCTCTACGCGTCTTTCCAATTCACTGGGTTGTCGAAGCCTGATTTTCTCAGCAAAACTATGACGTGTTGAGGATGCATTGCAGGCAGCAGCAGGAGCATCAGCAGCAGAAGCAGCAGCAACAGCAACAGCAACAGCAACAGCAACCGCCAGCAGGGAACGGCAGCAGGAGCAAAAGAAGTGCAACACAGTGGTGGTCGTCATGGCTCTGCCAGCATCTCCCTTCCCTCTTTTTCCATCCTTCATTCCTCATTCCCAAGTTCCTCATTCCTCATTCCTGATCACCACCACCGCCGCCACCGCCACCACCACCAGCTGCATGGCCGTGAGAATCACCATCATCTACATCATCATCGACCAACATCATCATAATCGACCTCCTCGACTCTATTGTTTTCCATCTTTCACGGTCAAAAGACTGAATAAGCCAGCTGAACGACATCAAAACATTCCAAAAAAGACAACAGAACCACTCTTTTCTGCCACAGATGAAATTTGTAATCCTGCCGCTGCGACGAGGCGAGTTCTCGCTCGAGTTGTACGATGAAGGCTTGCCTCCGCCTCAGGCCCAGTTGCGAATTTAAGAACTTCAAAAAAGAAAATCTAAAAAAACGCACGCAAAACAAAACTGACTTTGTAAATTATCTCCTCTTCTTTGACTAACCTCTGCAAAGCACATCAAACAGAAAGTTGCAAGAGCCAAGAAAAGGCCCCCACATGCAGAGTTGTTCCAATTCAGCAACCGACCTGCCAGAGAGCACTGCACAAAATTCATGGGTTTGCTGCAAGAAGTTGCCAGTGTCTGTCTGTAAATAGATATGTTTACAGACATACACAGCTAGATATAAGCAAAATCGGCCAACTTGCTCTGATGGGGCCTCAATGCGGCAGAAGGAATTGCAAGGTCGTGGAGTGTCGTCACTCTTGACGACGCAATGGTTTCCAAAGGCACCGCCATTGAACTCATTGGGACAAGATGGACAGCGCGATATTCCCCGGTAGATTGCAAGATTGTAAAAAAAAAATCACTTTTTTAGCTTATTCTGTTATGCTGGATGAAGATGAGATTGTATTCCAACCTGCGAGGCTATTGCCACGTAGGTGTAATCAAACACCGAAAGTGCAGCCACAAAAGCACAAAAACGGGTGAAGTGATGACCAATGCATGAGATAGTGGCGTGCAAGTAATCCATGAGGGTTTTCTGTTTTGAATTTACCCTTCAGGAAACTAACTAACATATACCACCTTGGTAAAGGAAACTCATCTTCAAACATGCCTTGGTAGGGGATATGTTAGTTCCCTAGAGGGTAAAGATCCCCGTGATTGTGATGGACTTGAACACAGCACACTCAGTGGAGAAGCACCAAAAGATGGAAACAACTCGAGATCTCTGGTGAATGACCTTTCTACGTGAAAAATATCAAGACCTCAACTTGCAAAAGCTCGCGTCCTGGAGCCCAATCTGCTTCGGTAAAGGCTGAAATGAAGACCAATGGACCACAAAATTGGATCCCTTCATTGAGGACTGTGATTCAGATCAAGCCTCGGATACAATTAACAGCATTCAAGCACCTCGCTCAATAGACCAAACCGCAGGTTTTACATGTTCTTCAATGCGCTCGAGCTTGCAAATTCGACTCCACTGTAATCACACAGATCTCCTGTGTGTAGCCTGCAGAGCCTTGTTTGGCAGCATTGCATCATTCAGCAGCTTGCTGACAAGATGAGGCTGGAAGCAACATTGAGGGCTGTTGTATTGAGAGTACACGAAAGTTTTCAACAAACATCCGCAAACTATGTCAGGTATCCTTCCTCATTGCTTCATACATGGTCAACTTTGGATCATGCACTGCGTAAAGCATTGCTTGCACCTTCAGTGCAAACGAATATCGAAAATATGTGGTGTCCTGCACTAACATCTGTTCGCGATTGTAGGATATATGATAAAAACAACATACACTACACAACTAGTTGATGAGGAAACAGCAGACGTTTTAGATAATCATATACCCTCGTGGATTTCGATTCGCTTCATGTCGCTGTTCTGGCCAATAGTTAAAAAGGCAAACAGCACACAAAATTTGCTGTTGCAAACATTTACTGGAAGTTGAAGACAGCTTTCAGCTCAGTCAGCAGGCGGTTTCACTGACGAGACCACGCCCCTGTTGTTCCGTCAAAAAGATATTGTCCGAGCTGAGGACAACATGAAAATCTGCGTTGTTTCAATGGTTCAGATTAGCAAAATCCACTATGCAAAATTTCCCCAAAACGAGTCCCTTACATCTCTAAAGAATCTCCTGCAGCGGCGGCGGCTGCCCGCTTTTTAGGCGAGAAGCCATAACCCCGAGGCTGCTTGGGGCGAACACCCTGTGGCCATGATGTGCCATACAACTCCAGCAATTTTGGAAAATCGAAGAAACATTGTCACAATGTCGAGCCTCACGCTTTTTTGGTTGGGTCTCATCTCCTGCAAAACCCGGGGTGCGCTCCATTTTGAGCAAAAACCATTCACCACCCACACACTTTGCCTGAAAAAACCTACGCCAAGAAAAGCTAAGCATCGCTGTCATCCTTTTCTTACTATGCTTTGACTGGCAGCTCCTGCAGTTTCATCCGGAGCCACCAAGGTCTCGTCGCATTGCTGCTTTGGCTCTTGGGAGACCGTCTCCTCGGGCTCTGAGTCCAGAGGGCCAAATCCATGGCTACCACTGCTCTGGTGGCTTCCTTGGCAGGATATCAAAAGGAATCGAAACAGATCCAAACCTTTAGTCCTTTAAGATATGTTTGAATAGATGTGATCATTGCCGGCTTTGTCACCCTCACCGAAGAGCCCTTGAAGTGAATTCTTCAGCAAACTGCAATTGATTTCATGTTGTTAAAACTCCACCTTCTGCTGAGAAAAGAAGGACATGAGGGAAAATTGAACGTTTCCTGAAATTGGAACCAAGAAGCGAGGCGCTGCCCTCTGATCTGTGTCCAGTGTGTCCTTTAGATCATCCCGAGGGACCTCAACCTCCGTGACCTCTGCAAGCTCCGTCACTTCCTCTATCCGCTCATTGACCTCAAGTCCGATAGGTACCGGTTTCAATTACTATCCGATGCTACCATGTTTTAATATTTTTTTCATTTCATTTATATATATACTGGACATGTCATACAGTAGTTGAATTAGTCAAAAGGCAATGCTCTCATGATGAGGCCCAAACCAACTGCTTGGGTGGCTCCTCCAACGTGTCCGTTCTCATGGATGTTGCAGTGATATCTCCCATTGCGGGATGGCCTTAAGTTAGAAGGCCCCAAAACACTTGCAGCAAATCCTTTCTGCTTGTTTTTGCCCTGCTTTGTGGGGGACACCAAGAAACCTCTCGAATCGATTTTGCACTGGTACCTGCTGAGGAGTTGACTTGGAGCAACCTCATTATACCAAGAAAAGATAAGAAAAGACACCAAAGATGGTTTCTGATGAGTTGGCAAGTTATGACCTTTGCACTCGCTTGTGCGACATGGCCATTCCCTTTCTGTGCTACGAATGATAACAACATGTCCTACACTCAGCCTTCTGCTTGATATTGTGAGACCACGCTTTCTCGTACACTTTGTGACCTTTGGAGACGCGACCTGTCAAGCCAACTCAACAGTATCATTGTTTCGAGTTGTCATTCTCAGGCGTAGTTTCCCTCCAAGTCCACAAGAATGTCAGGTGCACAAAGCAGCCATTTCTTCCTGCTCGATTGCAGCCAAATCTTGTTCTGCTTGTTGCATCTCCTCAATGTAACAGACTCAAAGGGAACCCTTGCGGCAGAGGCTTGGCACAAATGCGACAAATCAAACGTCCTCTTGAAGCTGTGCATAGCGCATCGCATTCCAGTCCTGCACAAACGCTAGCTTCGAAATGGTCCTTCGGAAACAACCTACCCAAAGGCTCCAATAATTTTGCACTGAGGTGAATCTGGTACTTTCACATCGGCACGCTGGAATGTGCTTTCTTTTTGCTCGCAGAAGCAGTGTACGGCCTTTTTTCAAGACACAAAGCCATTCAGTCAGTGCTTTCGCTACTGACTTCAGTGGCTGTGACAGCTGTGGACTGCCGCAAAGCTTTCAAAGCTTTCAAGTCTACGTCTCCACGATCTGGTGGGTGAGGGTCGACAAGCAAACCTGGGTGCTTCGGTGGATCACGGAATCTCATGGCCATCGCATCGCCCAACTTCTTCGGTCAACGTGGAGGTCTCAACTTCTCAACCAATTCAGACCTTTTGTATCGCTGTCAGTTCGATCCTTTCAGCTTTTGGCATCGACCAGCAGCTCCAATTTCTCTTGCAACTGGAGGATAGCTGGAGACCAAGCTGCACCTCCACCCGATCCATCGGTACAAAATGCACATGCACGTCGTAAAGTATCCTTGGCAGCCTCGCAATCACCACTCGTGTTTATTATATCAGTTGCTTCTGACACAGCACCGGTGATGCTATGGATTGTAGCGTAGAGGCCTTTCATGCTCTCCACCACCATGGCTTTCTGCTTTTTGAGCACATCCATGTTGTGATGCAACGCTGTCACAACTGTATCGACCTGCACTGGCACGAACACCCCAAACCTCTGTCAAATAGATGCCAAAAAAACAACAACGTTGAGTCTATCCACGAATTGCTTGTTTTGCCCATGATTCGTCTCACTCTCCAAGCCTCTCTGCTCTTGGAGATGAAGCTCTGTCCGCTTCCCCGTTCAGAACTAAGAACCAAGGCCTTCAAACTTCACGGACTTGTGACTTCATGGACATCATGGCCCTACCGATATCTAGCAATCTCGCCTTAGAAATTCACGTGACTTCACCCTGCCTGCAGCTGTTGAGCACATTGTTCCCTTTCAGCAGCAAGGTCTTCCTTGGACGTTTCGAGAGGTTGCGAAGCGGATCTTTGCACTTCTTCCTGCAAGCTGCGCACCTGGCTTGGATGCTGGCTGCTGACTGTGCTTGAAGTATATTCAAGGATGTTACATATATTAATGTTGTTACAATGTTCAACTAGGATCTCTCGCCTGACTATGCAGTTGGCTGATGATCTCCCTCTGCTTCACAATCAAGGATTGCTCCTATCAGCTGGGTTGATCCCGAGGACACTAATTACTAATATCATTCTATCACCTGAGCCAATTCCTTCACATCGTTGCTTTGATAATCTAAAACAGATTCTATGTCATAGCCATAGCGTTGAACCTACAATTCCTGTCATTTATGTCCATTCCCTGCGAGAACCAGAAAGGTAAACTGGTGGAAATAATGGTCCTTGCTGATCAGAACTGGCTTGGCAACACATCGAACTTCCGCGGCCTCCGGCTGCTTCAGCTACGACTTACTACAATTTCATCCTCAGCCTCTCCTCCCTCTGAAATCCATGGAACTCAAGATCGCTGATGATCATCCATCGCAGAAGTCAAAAAAACAAGCCTTCTGCGCAAAACGAAGAGTTGTCAAACTTTGCTCAATCGCATCTTCGGAAGGTGTCAGCGTCACCTTGACATCAAAAAGGAAAAGTCTCTCACATCAAGACTCACACAGGCAGCTCTCAAGCAATTCAACAGACCCCTTGGCTACTGACCAGAAGCCCAGTCTGAGAATTTCCATTCAAATGTACTGAGAGTAACCGAGTTAACCTGGGCCAGGATCACTTATTGTTAGAAAGTACAACTCACACAACTCATGCGAAAGCTGAGGCCGAAGCTTGGAGTCTCTGAATGGTATGTGTTCACCTTCCTCTTTGTCTCTGGCAGCCAGTTTTTCAATGACCTCAACACAAACAACTCCAACCATGAAGCAATCAAATGCTGGGAGAAAGAAGTGTCCCCTGCAACTGGCCTTACCCAAGAAGAAGAGAGACTTGTTGATGCTGCTTGATTCTGCCACATATTCAGTGCCAGCCTTTGCAATTTCACAATGGAAACGCCCTCTAGTATTCAGAAAAATTGGACCCTGCTCACTGCTCATATCGAAATCTCCTCAACAGCAAAACCATCATGTCTGATTGTGCATCTGCACACGACTACGTGTGTCTCTTTTGACCTGCCACGCCTCCAGGCGCTCGTTGCCAGCCAAGTCCACAATGACCAAACGGCCAACTCGCGTCACAGACTGTGCACCTGCATCATCTTCACCATCCTGGCAGTCAAAGCAAATAGGAGGCGGTATTTGGTGAAGCTGATGGTTGGTTGGATTCAAGCATCCCAAACCACGATGAGGAGAAAAGTCAGGACAGTCTCTGCAGAAATGTTCCCTTCCTGTTACAACATCTCTAATCAATGTTTGCTCATCGCAATGGAGGACCCAGTCCTCCAGTGGCACTGAACACTCCACACAGAGCGTGAGGAGAGTATGGGATCTGGACGAGACCTGCGCTGCGCAAGCTGCTCAAAGCAATGCCCTAAGGATTCTATAATTGGCCATCATAGTTCATAGGAATCTGTTCAACACCACCTCGTTGTACCTCGTGTGGGCCACTCTTCTTCTCTTTTCTGCTTCTGCAAAAAGCATAAGTACCTTCCAAGCAAAAGTGTGGAAGCTAAGGACCAAAGCATGTCATCTGAGCACAACACCTACGAAGGAAAAACAAGGGGTCACAAAGTGTTGCGAAAGTGCACAAAGAATCCTCGCACAACACAGCCGGCAATTTGAGCCTCTTCTGCTGAGGAGACAATTTTCTCTTTCAAGCCATCTGCATAGAAACACCGACCTCAAGCAGGAGCTCTTGTCATTTTGCTCCCACAGTTCTGACTTCTACTGATTCTAATATGTTAAAGCAGGGCTCAGAGCCTTCTGGGTCCTCCTTCACAGCAAGATTCTGGCCTCAAAACCCCGCATCGCTTAAGCAGTTCAGCACTGAGCTTGATGAGTCTTTAAGCAATCCACATGACAGTCGGTACAATCACGCACAAATTGAGTCACTGAAGCCCAGACTTTGTGGCCCGATCTTTCGCAAAAGGTCATTCACCTTGAGAAAACTAAACGGAAGATCTCACGTATCCGACTTGTTGCGCAGGAGGTCGACATTGATAACAGGACTGCAGTGACAAGGTCACTTGAATGCCAAGTGAAGTCAGACTTCTGAGGCGGCTGCGCGCTCCATGTAGAGTTCACAGTAGGACCTTTTCACGAAGTCAGCTACAAGATCAAAGGAACGGCTCACACACATCTACTAACCATCCAACATCATCTGGCAACATCAAGCAATTCGACCTATACAAATTTCCACACCTTGTTTCAAACAGAGAAAAAAATCTGAGCCCGCTGCATGCGCACTAAATATTCAATGCCCTGGTGTCCAGAAGCCTTTGCCAAAAGCTGGCGAAAGGACTTGACTTCAACTGTCCAATGAGATTTACGGCTACGGGATGCCGCCTTCGCGGTGAGTTGTCCGAACAAATCCTCCAGTGCGAAATGTATGATGCCTCAAAGAAATGAGCTGACGTTCCAGTTGCAATGTCACCAACGTCACCAACGTCTCGAAGATAAAAACAGCCTGAGTTCCAGTCCCTTGTTGGGATCTTCGTCACTTTGAGCCTCTGCAACTGCCTGCGAAAATTCAAAAAGAAAATTAGAAGCTTGAATGAGGTCAGAAATGGCCCAACACTCCAGGGGTTTTGATGACTTGTCAGCTGACACTTAGGAGCCCATTCTCCACAGAGCAAGCTCTCCACATCTAGATGCACCACTGCAACAATTCCAGCACCAAATCACTTGGCAGCCAACCGTTGCACCGCTGATGGAGAAGGTCTTTCCTTACTCCAAGAAGGGATTTCAACCTCTTGATGCTCAAGCAGGGACTCGTCTTAGCCCGGAACCACTCGCAGTCTGGCCATAAGCAAGGATAGCACCATTCATGCCCTTCAAGATTGTGTGAAACCATTCACAAATAGACAAGATTGACAGAGGCAGAATATAGTCTTGCCGCATTGCCCATGTGTAGGGGCAGCGCATTGCCAACAAATCTTCTTGGAAATCAGTTGTTATCATGCCTCGGCGGCCCCAAAGACAATGTTTCTGAAAGCCTGCTCATAGACCTCAGATGACTAGATGTCGCACGCTTTCAGAAACCTTCAAATGCCGCGGCAAGCATGTTTTCTGCAAAGCCCAGGGCTATGGGCTGTCCAAAAACAAACTCAGCATAGCAGCTTCTTTTTTATGTGAACCTTTCCGGCGCCTCCCCGTATTAGAATTATTAGACTGCAAAGGTTGTTACAATTAAACAACGGATCGAATGTGTGGAGTACATCAAGAGATACGTTAGATATGTAACATTATGTATCTACAATGTATTAAACTAATAAACTCACATCGGCGCACATGCCGTGCCTGTCCAAGTGACTTGCTTTGTTGATGTTTCTTCACCAAACACATGGTCCATGACGGTTTCACCATCTTGGCGACCTAAGTACAGATTTGATTCAGAGCAGCTCACAAGGACTGTATCCAGTCTGATACCAAAAAGGTTGAGTGCTTGAACATTCAAAGTTTAAGCCTACTCAATTCATTTCACGACCTTTTACCAAGTTCATTTTTTGTCTCGGCAGCCCTCGCAGTACCAAGATTTTCGTTCAGTCATATCCTCGTTCCAGATCGTACCATTCCGAAGACCTTCAGATACCTTTAGCATTCTGAGGCCAGCACGCAAATGATCCAAGTTCCGAAGCTCACCACGAGTTTTGAACCTGGAGAGACTGGCTGACGGGCTGAAGGTGTATCTCCATGTTCCATAAAAGGTTGGACAGCTGGGGCAAAAAACATGCCAAGCTGAGAGCTTGGCGATCTTGTCCCATCCGACAAGTCGGAATCGACTCTTGTTAGACCGCGCTCCGTCAACGCGATGGACCTTGAGCTGTTGGATTCTGGGATTCCACTGATTCCACTGTCCACGATTACCAATCCAGAGAGCTATGTCTTGGACTTGTCAGTGAGAACCCAGGGTGCTCGAGTCGTACCGAGTGCCACCTTCCCCAAATCATCCCAAACACCAGTAAAACAGCAGTAAAAACATGTCCGCGTTCCACCTCACTCGGAAGCAATGGCCGCATCCGACAAGAGACAGCCACATGGCCATGTGGAGGCGGCCTTGGCGGCAGCAATTGGCAAATTGTTTCAACCGTTGGGATTGTCCAACTCAGTTGTATGCGGAGGGTGAGAAGCCATCCAAAGTCTTCACCTCGCAAGCCCAGCGCTTACAGATGGGACGCAAAAAACAAACACCCGCTGCTTGGTTGAATGAAAACAACGTATATAAAGCAGTGACCACTGATCTGAGCTTTTTGAGCTTTCACTTCCACACAGGTTTCAGAAACGCTTCAATTTCTGCTCTATACACTTCCATGTTGATACACCTATGCAGAATTACCAATCCCGTGAATGCACTGCTTAAGACAAAAGGACTTCCCCTCTTCATTCCTAAGTCCTGAGCTAACTCGGTTTACAGACCATGACCGCACCGCAAGTGCTCGGGACTTTGTACAATCGATTGCAACCACAAGAATCACAGATCGTCCATCTTGAGATCTTGGGATGTCTGGGCTGGTGTCCTTTTTGCAAGCTGCCATTCCAACATTCTCCAGGTCTTGAATCTACTGTCTGAACTGGCTGCACAACTGTTGTGCTTGTTAATGTTTGTATGCAGATGTATGCAGTACGTAGCAGTCAGCAAGAGGTGCATGTGGGGTCCGTTGGTTTGAGCCCTACAGACCACTTGCAAACAGATTTTCAGAATGAAGTATCAAGCGAACACCGACAATCAACGCAAGATGTGCCGCTGCTACATTCTTTTGTTAAAGAAATTGATTTGCTTGCGCTGGCTTGTTGTCAGCAGCCCGCAAAGCATCCTGACACAGAGTCACTGTCACTTCCCAATTCAGCTATGGCGGCTATGCTGTTTAATTGTTGGATCCCCAAAGTCCATCGTGAGAAGGGTACGATCGAAACAAGTCGCGGTCCATTTTGGAGCTACCGTGTGACACGCACCTCCGACAGTGCCAAACGTGACAAGTCATCTCCTGTGCTCAGGATGAAGGATTGCGTCGGAAACTTAAGAATCTGAAAGAGATGTGCCCGGAGATTCACTTCGAATTTTAGCAAATTTTCAATCTGAACAAGAAAGATCCCGGTTGCTCTCGTGACTTCCACCTGAGATCACGGCCTACCGCTTCCAACAAGTCCCGGAAGAGCGTCAGCAAATCCATCTGCATTCAGATGCAAATGGGGTCGAACAAATCAAGATCGAGCTGCAGCCAAACTCCGCACGAAATGCCTTCTTCAGTTGCTCAGTCAGAAAATGCTTCAAGCATTGCCTAAGTGAATGCAATAATTCTCATCCGAAAGCACCAGCAGCTTCACTGCTTCAAAAGGTTTCAAGTTTCAACCAAGACCCAAACATCTAACCATGCAACCTAAGCTTCTGACGTTACCACTTCAGCCGCTGCACTCTTTGGGATTGCCTGGAATGCAAAAAGGTGTTCATAAATCATCATTCTCAAGTCCACCAGAAAATTGAGGAACAGACGAGCTCCATGGCAGTACGCATTTTGGCAACGCTTTCACCTGCAAGTCCAAAAAGTCAAAACAGGGAATCGCAGGTAGACTAGGCAAGCCGCGAGCCTGATGCATTTTCTGAGCCCTCAAAGCTCAAGTTGAAAAAGAACTTCTCTTTCATCAAGCCTCTGCAAAGTCCAACTGATGTTCTCAATGATGCTTCTGTCTTGTTTCGTTCTTTCAGAGAAAAACTGAGAAGCAAACGTCGTAGAAGCTGAAAGTCATAGGCGTAATTCCTTGGAAACTCTGCTCACACCCTTTCGAGGGACTATCTAAAAGGATGCGTTGGAGGGTTACAACTTACAACGAATATGCCAAGTCGCGCCGCGCTCTCAGCTGCTGCCCATGCCGCACTGGAGATGCTGGACATCACCTGTGGCATAACATTGTACAACCCCTCCTCACCTTTGGCTCAAAATGAGGGTGTCAAAAAAGTGATCAGACCAGTAGTATTGGTGGAGCTTGGTTCAGTATTTTTGAGGGCCATAAACATGTTCGGAGCTAGTAAACCAATCAAAAAATGCCAGCCTGTGCACTCCAATCAGTCTCAGCATGTTGATGAGACTCTGCAGATTCCTCCAAAAACACATCTGCAACGTAAAGCCAAAAGACTGCATGGGAAGACGGAGTATCCCACCGTTATTCTAGCTGGGTTGGAAAAACTTCCGAGGCTCGTCTGCACAAAATGCCATGGCCATGCCTCCTCTCCAGCCTCTTGGCAAACCACTTGAATATTGCCAGCAGTGATCTGCAGCTGGGGACAAGAATGCCAATTGCCAATGTTCTCCATGTTCGTCCACTTGTTTCGCTCATTTCTCAATGCAACTGCAGAATGCTGTGCCAAGGTTGATGCCGAAAATCCGGGTCCCGGGCAGCAACTCGCAAGAACAACTTTGGCAGTGCTACCGCCGGCAGTGTCAGGCCTTGATATTGCATTGTGGCTCTCTCTGTCCATTCTTTGATTGAAATCTGAGACACCAGGCCCATCAAAAGAAGGGAGAGCTGAATTTCTACGTCCAAGTTGATGCCATCGCCTCGACTTGAAGTCACTTGAAGTCACTCCAAGGCGAGTCAAACACACACAGATTTTCTGGTGCCCACTCGTACCATGAAACCAGTCTGAGGAGATGTCCAAAAGTCAGTGGCATGGCAGCTCGTTTCCCTTCGCTAGGCCTTGGCTACGTTGTCTCCTGAAAGTCCAGAAAGTACACTTCAACTACACTACACTTACTGCGATGTTTCTTCTCACAAACACACCTTGGGTTTCAAACCATGCGAGCTGCCCGTCCATCAAATGGAAGCCTTTGCAAACAGTTTGCTTCAGTGCTTGTGGCAAGACTTCACTTCAACATGGATGAGTATGCTAAGGCGCCAGCATACGTGTATCCAACCATCCCTGGGAATGCAAGCTAAGGATTCATTGCATTCTTTGCACTTCAAAGCACTCCAAGAGTCAAATCCAAAGCATCCAAGGCACTGGATGCAGAAAGTGAAAAGGCAAGCATCGGTTTTCGGGTCGTAGGCCTTGACCTTGGATTTCAAATGATTCGAAGTTGGCTTCAGGAAGTCAGTGAAGCAAGTGCCAAAGTTCAAATAGTTCAAGGGTTCTGGCTGAAAGTAAGTCGTAGTGTTTCAAGAGCTTTCCCACACCTTAAGTGTTGGGATGCACACGCGAGCCAGGCTACTATTTTGGCCTTGACAACTTTTGTACAGTACATAGTCGTCAAGGGTTCACTTCACGCTCTAGTACGCCGAGTGCCTAGTTCCTAGATTTCTGAATCCTGATCCATAATCCATGCTTATTCCTTTCCAAAGGCCCATGGAATTGTCGAAAAGCAAGATTCTGAAATGCAGACGTTGGACAGATTCATTCCGCGCAGTGCTTTGCAAACAAAGTGATCATTTCGACTCGACTTACACACGGTGTGTTCTATCAGTTCTATGTACATGCCCTTTTCAGGACTTGGCACAAGGGTGTTGCATCACTGCTGTTTTCGTTTTGAAAACAGGAGCAACTGAACCGTCACCACTTGTCTATGCAATCCATGTTTTGGCAATCCACATTCATTCCTTGGTTGCTGCTGTTGCTGGCGGTGCATAATCACATGCCGATTCACTTACATTTTCTCTGTTGAACTACTGTGCATTACAGTTCTTGAAGAGTTCTTACTCAGAAAGTCACTTTTCTAGGAGAAGCAAATATCAAGCCACTGAAACAGCCAGGTTTCCAGAGCTCTTTCATTTCGCCGCATGAGTTTACCAATGAAGTGAATCCCAGCCTTAGCGTGTGAGATTTTGAGGACAGATGTGAAAATGGTTATCCTGAGTTTCGGGCACGAGCCGCATAAGCTAAAGAAGCGCCGTCTCTTTCTACCGACTCCACCTCTCCCCTGGCTCCACTTGCACAACCATTTAACAAAGACTAATGAAACATTGCATCAGGATACATTATATAGGTGAAATAACATGCAGCATTTATTCATGTTAATAGTTATTTGTGTATCCCGAAATGTCCCAAAGGTAGACATGCGTCCAAAAATACACCTGTAATGGGTGCATTGTGATCATGATGCCATTGTGGTCCGTTTGGAACAACTTGAATATGTTGTAAATCAATGACTCCGCAACGCTGGCCACAAACAGTCTATGTTGATGAGCCTGGCTTTCTCTGCTTTTATTTTTGCTTCATCCAGCTGTTGTTGCGCACCTATCCAGAAGCTTCAATGTCCAAGTGAACCAGTTGATTTCTGCAGCCAAACAATGGGACAGCATCAGGATCAGGAGACGACGGCCTTTGTAGGCACGATTGGCTTTACGCCACTCAGTCTCCAAGTATGCAGCATCAGCTTCATCTTGCTGTCTCCAGTCTTGATGCTTCTGCCACATCTGAATCATTTTCCACCACTGGTACCTGAGCTAAAATCCCGGCAAACAAATGCAAGTTGAACTGAAGCTCTACCCTCAAAGTCTACCGATTTGGTCAATCATCCAAGGTACACGCAGCGCACTCCCAGCAATGCGAGCAGAATCAGCAAAAACCAGGAGACATGGAGCACCTTCACAAGGTCAGTGACAAGGAATTGGCCCAACATCTTCAGGATTTGGAAAAAAAATCCGCATCTGGACACCCCTTCCGCACACATCTGCTCACAGCACCTGGCTGACTTCCATGAGGCATCCCCCAATTAGAAGCAACACCCACAGCCGCGAACAGCGAGTCCAGGATATGAGGACAGCAACCTGCAACAATGGGAGCCATGGAGCCATGGTCCATCTACTAGAAAGAAACTGTCAAGGTACTTGGTGGCAGTCCAAGAGTCCAGCAAGTATCAGCAAGTTTCCAAGTCACAAAACAACATAAACAAATTCATATATAAATGCCGTGCCATGGATGTCATGTTCAAATTGCCAAAGGGCTAGTGCCATTGGAAGAGCACTCAACAGTGGGTAAGGCACCCAAGCCATCGCCCAATACATGGTGTGACTGTGCCGCAACCAGCCACGCAAGGCGACTCCCAGCAGCACCGAAACAGCCAGAAGTGTGCTGGAGATAGCAGTTCTATTGGTTTCGGCCTGCGCTTGGGAAGTCTCAAGTTTGAGCTTGGGTACTTCGGACTTTTACAGAAGCCTCAAACCTGCCTTTCACAAAAGGAATAGAAAGCCCAAAAAGCGTAAACCCCCCCAGCCTCCAAGTCTGAAAGTCGCTTGCTTTCCACTTTACGAACTGCTTCGTGCTCGTTCTGTTCCTTTTCAATTGCCAGCAACTCCCGACGCCTTAGACAAACACTTCACATACAATCCTACAGCATGAAGCATCTGCAATGCACTCCCTGGTGGCTCTACTAACTGAAATGGCACCATGGCACCTGGTAGAAACTTCTCGCTTCATTCGCATCTCTTCAGCCTGGCCCACTGAGAAATAAAGGAAGGAATACTAATAATTTTAATACTAATATATTTCATGATGTCCAGTATCAAATATCCGATATCCGATATCCCCTCGAGGCCCTCTAAGGTCCGTCCCAAGGATACCGGGGCGCCTCCGCCTCGTTGGCCAAGGAGTTGAGGCCAGCGCTCACAGCCGTGCGAACCGGCTCTGCCTGAGAGCATCGATCGGAGACACCACCCAAGGCCTGCAGCTGAAAAAATGGTCTCACCGTGTCCCAGCGTGTACATGTTCTCAAAGCATTCCTAGTTCTCAAAGCATTGTTTCCAAGAATAGAATGAAAGGATGCCGTGTACGGTGTACATTGAGTCAATTGATCATTGCACATCAAAGAAAAGCACCTCCATGGCGGCGTGCAACTTCGGAGTAACGTGCCTCTATCAAACAGCCGCTCCAACAATTTACAGGAGTTCACATTTCTCCCATCGTGGAACAACTTTGAAGTCCAAGTTGCTGGGCCACTGCAGCTGAGGTCTCAGATGCCCAATTGGCAAATTCATCGCCAAAGGTCTCACGGAAGAGATCCTGGACCAACATGTCAACATGTGACTCACATGACTCACATGGCCTCAGAGACATTTTTCAACGCACCTTGGCCATGCTGAAGGTGAAGCCATCACCATCTTGAGGCCATGAGGCACCTGCAGCTTGATGCAGTCACTCTCGGTAACTTTCTACCCAATCATCTGAATCTTCTGGCAACAAACGGCCCAGGTGGACAGGATTCTCCCACATCTTCCTCATTCATCCAATGCCGAGACACTGCATGGGGATACATTCAAATCATGGTCATATGCAGCTCGCTTGTCAGGATCGCGAAGGCAAAGATAGGCTTCCCCAATTGCTTTAAAAAGTTCAGTTGACTCTGCCACGCGGTCTGGTCAGAAGCACATGTCACCACAAAGATTGAAAATCTCAGCAGAAGGGAGAGAAACTTAGAAGAATATGGCTCGCAAATTGTTCATGCACAACTGTTCCAAACTATCCTGCCGCTGGACACCAGTAACAGGCATTTGAGCCGTTTGTGTAAGACACGGCATTTGTTGAAAATGGCCGAGCCTGGATTTTTGTCAGGATGATGCTGCAAAGCTTTTTTCTTGTATGCCCGATGGATCTCCGCTGCTGTTGCATCCCGACTGACTTCAAGCAATTCGTAGTATGACTTTGGCCTTCCAGAGGAGAAACCCACAACTTGCAGTTGCAACGACAGTTCTACAAGCTAAAGAGCAGCCAAGTAGCATTGGATCTCAATTTCGGCAGATTGATCATTCTATTTCACATGTACATCGGTGGCCATTTAGGCCAAAGGGGCGATGTAAAAGCTCGACCACGCGAGTGCGGACAGCTACTGCTGCAAAAGTCATGTGTACTTGTGTGCACTGTCACCGATATAGATTTCGTTGCTATGTCAATGGCCACCAGACATGCCCCAATGAAAACTTCTGCACATATCATGTCACAGTTTAAAGAGCCTATTTGTTCAGTGTAGCATCACTTCTTCCGAAATGTCACTTCACCATCACAGCTGCGGAAGGTTCAGGAATATCAAAGAGATCGGTCTCAAAATGCCAAAGATGGAAGTCTTCAAATTTCGAAGAATCTTTGTGAAGAAATCGATAGAAATCAGTGAGATCCTGGAGACTCCGACGTGGGTAATGCAAGTTCAGCTCTTGGAAGTCGAGTGGCACCTACAGAGCGGGGATAAGTGTCAAAAAGAAACTTTCGGAGGTCCAAAAATACGAGTATCAACAAACAATTCAAGCAACAGGAGCAGGAAGGAAGGCAGGAAGGAAGGCATGAAGGAAGAGGAAGGCGGGATGGGTATCAAAAAATGTCTTAAGTTTTGTAAAAACACAGGGGGAAACGAGGAAATGAAGAAGCGAAGAAACGAGGAAATGAAGAAAGGAAGAAACGAAGAAACCGGAAGCCAAGAAAGAAAAAACAAAGACGCGAAGAAATGAAGAAACGAAGAAAGGAAGAAAGGAGGAAGTGCAGAAACGAAGAAACGAGGAAACAAAAGGTAGAAACACAGAAAAAAAAACAACACATTTCCACATGTGCGACGTCCTTGTCCTCATGATCTATTCCTACTACGGAGCAAAGTATAGTTTGCTATGCACAGAGTCCTCCCGATGCCCTTTTGGAATCAAAAAGACATTATCTTTTAATTTTTCTTGATCGCTCAGTGTGAAACGCGTAGTCACTTCATGGGCTGTAATTCACAGCAGAATTGATTTTGTTCGTGTTTCATCCAATTTAGGGTAATGTTTGGTGATCAGTTTTTCTGCTTTTTATTCATGCATGGAATGTTTTTCTTGATACCCTACTCTGCAGGATCTGAATCCAAAGTGCTGATCATGACTGATAACCCCGAAAATCCCACCTTTGCATCCACCCGTAAGACATTGACGGATCCGTCCACATCTTCTAAAGCATTGACGCCTTGGTGGCGCAAAATGTCTTTCGAGAGGGATCCTTCACCGTCGCCTCTTCCATCCGTTTCCCCTCTCAGTTGCCCCGCGCAGTTCCAGGGATTTCAAAGCGACAATTCTACGAAGAACGGCCATAATTCGTGGCCTGCAAAGACCAAACATGCCTTTTTTCAAATCCTGGTATCTCTCACAGCTGGAGGCTGTTATATCTTTTTTCGAAGAGACTTGATGATACTTGCATTTCTATATCAGTGGAACATCGTGGTCGAACGGTCTGCAGGATGATTTCTGTACACTCTTGACTTCCTTGCCGTCTCTGTACTCTATCAGGAACCAAGACCCAAAGACCATAAGACCCTGGCGCAAGCTGCGTTGCCTGACAAAGAAAAATCTGCAAAAATATGTGCCGCTAAAGTCTTGTTCTAGGCGTCCAGCTGCAAAACGAACCCGGCGAGAGCCAGGACATTTCTTTTTGCTTGGAACTGACCTCAAGCAAAGCGACCACAGACGAGGGGGCAAACAACTTCTCAAACTTCAGAGACACAGTGCACAATTCGGATTCAAGTCTGAGGGAGCTGACGTCAAATAGGCTGCTGTGGAAGGCCGAGAACGTCGACGCGCTTGAGACTTCTGTTTCGGCTGATCAAACGCTGCTAGCCTGGATCAGGATCTGGTGTAGAGTTGCGCATGGGCATACGCGGCAAATGCAGAGATCTAAGAATCTAAGAGAGTGGCAGCAGCAATTCCAATGCCTGCGGAGCTGCTGCAAAAAGTGCCATGGCCTTGCCAAAGCTTCTGCATGAGCAAGTTGCCGTGACTTCTCACGCAGCTCGTAGTTAACACAGGTTAACGCCGCAAGTTGACACAACTTCACACCAACCCACACACACCTCTGAGAGGGCTTGGGTTGCACAACCATGGGCAGCATCCAACTGAAAGTCCTTGGCCGCTAGAATCTTCCCCTGCAACTTGACTTCTGGCTTCTGCACTGAGCTGCCTCTTTCTAAGCTAAATCTCAGTTTTGTGAGTGCAGCTGGGCTCATAGCTAAAACGCTAGGTTCGTCGTTCAGATTTAGGATCCTTAGCCATGCCTCAGTATTGAGTTTGCACTGCAAATGCCTGCAGATCAAGCTCCGAAGTCATGGTGCTTTGCAAATCTTGATCGAGTTTCTTTTGAGGAAACACTCTTTTGTTGTCAACTTGTCAACAGCTTTCCTAGTCTAAGTGCCTGACATCACCACTGTGGGCCTGGATTTGCTGCTCCTCCTCCTAATTGACTTGTCAATCACAACGCAATCTCATTGTGGAAACGCTTGCATACCATGTCACAAAGTTCGCTTTGCAAGCGCTTTGACATCTAATTCCCAACCGCATTCCAACTCTTCTCTGTCAAAACAGGCTCGAACAAAAGAAATCCCAAACTGCTTTGCAGGGAAATGAGGATATCAGAGTCTCATTTGCTCACTCATGCACAAAGATGAAGTGTTGCCGGTTTTGGAGCTTCAATGGAACATTATGAATTGAATCACATGAATTCGAATTCCCTAATGAAGTCCAGTCTAATGAAGTCATCTTTGGGGTTTTCAGCAGGCTTCAGGAATTCTGTCGATGAGTACTTGCCCAGCGCCCCGCTTCCTCTTCACGAAGCTCATCTTGACAGGGCCTTTGATCTAGACCACCGGCCTCCACCTTTGGTCATGTCAGACGTGAAGACTCGTTGATGCCCGTGACATGTCACCCATGTCACCCCCCCGTGTCGTCGTGTCATCGGCCTTCAGCCCATGAGACGGCTTGCGACGAAGCCAGAACCTCCACTTTCATTATTCTCATACAAAAAACGAAGTCCCGCATGCCCGTCAAGTTTATTCTACTTATGTGAGGAGACATGCGCCATGAGATTTTGCCATCTTTTGTTTATCTTTCTTTTCGCGTATTTATCATATTTAAATTTCTATATATATTTCCAGACTCTAGACTCTAGACCTTGTCATAGTCGCTCCGTTTTCTGGTCGCCCAAACAGCATTTCACCGGCCTTGTCAGTCAATGCAACAACTTGAGCGACGATGCAAACACGAACCCATCCCGTCTGCTCTCCAAGTTGCCAACACATGATGCCACATCATCTTTGCTTGTCAGCACGTAGCCAAAGAGGTCGGCATGCTGAGACACGGGGAACGCAATCCAGGCCGAACAGTCATGTGAGCTCATTCCATCTATTATAAACGCTCTGAATACTACAATTTCAGCAAACCCAGCTCTGGACTCTTGATAAATGATTGAAGCAAGAGCAAAGGGTTGGGCGGAGCTTAACTGTTGTACCTCTCAACCCTCTTCGATCTGCTTATATTTGCTTGAACCATCTTCCCCAAAACATGGACCTTCTGACCCTAGCGCAACTTTGCGGAGACAAGTTCATCACATCCATCTTCAGCCATTTACATAGACCAAACATCCAAGCAATTCAGGCTTGTGATGCATCAGGAAAACAATCCAGTGTCCCACAGGAGGCCTCTTTGATATGCCTGGCACAATGCAGCGCGTATCTCTCTCCCATTTCCAAGCATGTTCAAACTGTTTTCCTTCGGTTGCTTGGCCTTGAGAGCACGACTGAAGCAACCGGACGGAGCCTGGCTGGGAGTCTTATACAGCTGGGAGCCACTTCACGATATGTTTCTTGTAAGATTGCCAGCTTCACAGATTTCGCACCGCAGAAACTTCTGGCAGCTCCTTCTACGAGTTCACTTTTGTGACAGTGCTTCAATTCAGGTCAAGCAGAGTCACTGTAAAGAGCTTGAACTGTCCTCCTCAAGCTCACTTTCAGACTCCTCTTCTGGCTCTTGTCCTGACATGCTACGACATCATACGACTCAATGAACGTAGGGACTCACGTGGACTCACAAATTCACTCACATGGGGCTAGCGCCGCTGTGCCTGCGCTCCAGAGCGCAAAGTCATTGGCTGCCTGAGTCGCCGCTTGGCTCGCTTGGCTTGCCGCTTCAGTGGCAACTTGGCTCGCTCTTCGATAGGCCTCCGGATGCAGAAGTTCTGGATCAATGCCTTGCCTTAATGCCTTTTTCAGGTATCTGGAAGGTATCATTCTTGCTTCTTGCATATTATTGCATTCTACCAACACGTTCGCACCAAGAAAACTGAGAATGGCACCTGAGAGACGTTGTTGAGAGCATTGTCAAAGTCAAATTGTCCAAATGATATGGACATAGCAACTTCATGTCATGGTGGGTGCTTTTATATTTGAGACAAAGCCGTAGGTTTTCAGCCTGAAGCCTTTGGGGCTCTGAAAGCAGGTCAGAGCTTTGAAAGAGATGGTTTTTTTTGCAAATAAAAAGCAACAAAGTGGAAATCGAGGGTACTTTGCCTTGCATACCCAGACTGAAACATGTGAAATCAAACATGTTGAACTGCACATCTCATGTTTTTGTTTGAGCTGACTTCTAAAGCTTGAAGACTTTGAGCTGCGCAAGGTGAGGCTTCACTGAAAATTACCACAGGTTTGCAGCAAAGACTTCAGACATCTTGAGACAGCTCATGTCTCCGGTCCTGTCGAAGTTGTTCCTGACGCGTGGCCTCCACTTGTTTCCGTAGCTGCTGTTGCCTCAAATGACATCAGCTGCAAGTCATGTTTCTGCTTTTCGTTTTCCATTCCTTTTTGACAATTTTGATGAGTTCAGCTTCGGCCTTTTCATGCTGCAGCAAGGTTCAAAGCATTTTTTCATCTCGCACGCTTGCATGCACACCTCTTTGTTGCACGTCGTGTCAGGAGGGGAAGCATCTCCATTTCATCCGGGAAAAGCCGGACGTATGGTACTTAGTAGTATGCTCTTCTTGGGACTCCTCAAGCTTTGGCCGGCACTCTCACTGCTAGCAAGCATAACACACACATCTTGGCGCTTGAGCTCGTTGTCACTGCTTTTCTTCGAAGGCACCAATGGACTTGGATTCTCATGTCAACAGCCGACTGACAAAATGCCCTCAGTACAGCTCGGCCCCTGGAGCTTTAACATCCACCAGCTCGGTGTCAAAGACCAGCGTTGAGTTGGGTGGAATCTTCCCTCACAAAAAGAAAAAGCGACACCAAAAAAACAAAAAATACAACCAAAACTAACAAAACAAATCTTTCCTCAATGAAGGCAAGGAGCCCACAGCACGTTCCCCATAAGCCAAGTCTGCAGGGATTTGCAACCGACGCTTTCCACCAACACGCATTCCTTCGATTCCTTCATCCCACCTTCAGTGCTAAGATGGGCAAAAGGATGCATTATAATAACAAAGGAAACAGCATACAAGCCATTTGTCTTCTGCATTGCTACCACAACAACCACAACAACAACAACAACAACAACGACAACAACAACAACAACAACAACAACAAGAAGCATCACCATTTCTCATGCCTTCCCCTCAAGCACTTCCAGCCCAACAAACCTGCAACCATGCTACCCAGGAATGACCTTTCCAATTCCAAGCTCGAAGTCAATTGGCTTGTGATGATATTTCGAAGAGTCAAAGATAAGCCTCAGAACGAGGCTACGGCTACTCGATGGCTGCTCATCCCACAAAGGGAATTGAATCGTAGAACAAATAATTTGGGAGAAAGTGAGGAAGGCAAGATGCTTGGTAATTACTCTTAAAAGGCCAGTTTTGATCAAGGGGCCCATTGAGCAGGCGACCAGTGTAGTGCACCGATACTGTACTTCCTACTTCTGCAACACGGCCCGTTCCAAGAACCTGACTGTTAGGGAAAAGACTGATCATGTGCCTCGGGATGATGCTGCAACTTGTCTTGAGTTCCAGGCGTCGTCCTTGTATTTCAATCCGGATGGGAATGACATCCATTCGAAAGCTAGGCCACGATCCGAGAAACCTCATGAGCTTCAAGAAATTTGCAGGACAGAATATTCAATACTTGAATACACTGGGGATACTTTCAACTCTTCATTTTTCAAGATATTTCAAGCTTGGAAGCAAGATGGATGAGCTCGATGTCGAGCCAAAGGCTCATTCCCGAAGAGAAAGGCGGTGAAGCTGCCATGTTTGGAAGGTCCGAGAGCTAGAAGAGATGGCAAAAAGGAAGACTCTTGTGCCTCCAGAATTGCACTGCAACCAGAGGGAATTTGACGCACAAGAATATCCAGATTCGGGAATCAGCACCGAATGACTTGATGCTGCCATCTACACCTATAGGCCTGTTGAACAAGCCTTACTTAGAAAGTCATCACAACAGAAGAATGCTACTGGATCTTGTTATGAATAATTTGGCAGGTTCACTTTTCGCACTGGTCCACCTTGATACCACGGCAAGGATGAGAGCCCAGGTCATGATCCCAGCATGAGCGCATCTTGCTGGAGAAAGCACAAAAGAGCTCTTAGCGTTGAGTTGGTGTCTTTTTATCTTCAAATAGGACTTCCAAATGATGCTTGTGCTTTTCTTGCCTTCTTTCATCAAAATCAACTTGCTAGAGCCAAAGTCGAACACGTTGGTGCGGATTTTGGAAGCACAATTTTTGAATGGTCGAAAAGTCAAAACATCTTCCATGAATCCGCTTGGAGCTGGGAAGCTGGCTTACGCTGCTGCTTCCTGACTTCCACCTGCATCATCTTGCTCTGGTGGCTCTGTTCACGCACCTCACACATAAAACAAAGATCATCTCATATAGACACGCCCGCAAGTGGAAAAGTGCTGGTCATATCCTGGCCACTTTGCTTCAATAGAAGGATTCAAATCGCTTTTATAGTCTGGTTGCATGATATTGAAGCAAATGCAGCGAGGACACTTCCTGAAGGGCCGCAAGCAGGCGTCTTGAATCCTGTCAACTGACTTTCAGGATAATTGATACACTTTTAAACGCCAGAATCATATCTTGCCAAATCTTGTCTTTTCTCTCACAGAAGATACAGGAGCAAATTGTGCCTCTCGCACTTGCTGCGCTGTCATCTTGTTTTCTCGATACTTCTCAAGGCGTGGAGCCTTTCAACAGTGTGATTTGATTTAAACAGTCATGTGGTAGTCAGAACTGCAGAAACGCGGAATCGTGCCTGCGTGTTTTGCAGGCTGGCCCTCACATGTCTGGCTCTTTCTTTCAAAGCCTGGCTTTCTCTGGCTTTCTCTTGGGCATGTCGGGTTAAGTCAGTTGAGGAGTGTGTTGATTGACCAAACAGTTCTGCCTCGTGATAATCGGCCACATCCCTTTGGAGTTGAAGCTGCTCCTCCTGTTTGGTCTAAATTAATGGCTTTGAAAAACCGTTGTGATTTGAACTTGAATCATCTCAGCATGCCAAATCTGTCAAGATGATTCAGCGTAATAGGTCTTGAAAAGTCTTCGGTTCAAGCACTGGCCTTTCTAACTTCCCTTTGCCACTGTGCAAACTCGGCCTCAAACACAAGGCACAGTGTGCAGAGCTTGACTTTTCAAAGCAAAAGGCCACCAACGCAATGACGCAATGGGAAGAATTGCCTGATTGTTTCCTCTTTGATGAAGAAGCTTAACATCCTGCATGATCCGCAGCGTGTCTCTTAAAAGTTAAACGTGAAACATAAATCAAAAACAACAAAAAACCTCAGAAAACATCGGTGCACGTTCGACCTCTGTCCTTTCAACCTTTTGGTTTGCCATCGACATCAAAAGTCAATCTTATTAAGCCCAAACCAAAAATTACCGAAGGGTAAATAATGATATGTCCATGTTCTTGATAGTCCTTCCAAACCTGCTGCTCGTGAGCATTCAAAAGTTGCACTCTAGCGCGCACAACTTTCACACGCTGTTGGTGAGCCGCCTTGGTTTGAGGCTGAGGGCAATGATCAGTTCAGTCTCCAGCTTGAAGCAAGTTGCTAAAGTACAACATGTTTTAACACCGAATTCAGATTTTGAGCACGCAACCTTAGCTTTCAACAAGCGTTTGATGTCGGTTGCCCCTGGGACTCGGCAGGAATCCTCGCAAAATGTCACACATTTTCACCACAGATCAAAGCCGGTGTAAATGTGTTTTTCTATATCTTCACAAATGTGTTTGAAGAACTTAGCAGTCCGAGGATTGCAGATCTGCTGACGGAGTCGAAAACCTTGGATGGTGCAATCAGTACATTCCCTCCCAACAAATCAAAATCAAAAAATCCCAAGCATCAAACGAACCATGTTGCATCTCTCCATGGAATTGGTCCACCGGTACTTTGGCCATGGCTGATGGGGAATGGTCAAATTACATCTCAAAATACGTAGTTTGGTGACATATTTTGACGAAAACGTCTTCACATTGCAACGATGGAAATTGAAATACTCACGCACTTTGCAGAATGTCGCGGTCTGCTTCAAGATTTGGCTGCGTTTTGTCGTCACAAAATACCAAAACATACCCTTGTGTATGGAAAGTATCTTGATATAAGTTGTACTGTACGCCAATCCGACATGGATGTGTTTCACCAACACAACAAGAAACTGCAAAGTGTTCCCCAGAACCAAACACCAAACTGAATAATACTTTAACAAAAAGAACATGTAGACAACTATGCATATAGACATAACTACATTGATACATGTAAACATACACACATACACACATTTACACATATATGCAAAAAAACATACATACATACATACATACATACATACATACATACATACATACATACATACATACATACATACATACATACATACATACATACATACATACATACATACATACATACATACATACATACA
>DF242004.1:37767-65564 GCA_000507305.1 Breviolum minutum Mf 1.05b.01 | reverse complement strand
ATGATTTGTTTTTCTTGGCGATGTTTTTGTAGTTTCTGTTGGTTTGGAAACCAGCCCTACAATGGTAGACCGGGGATACTGGATCTTCATGCCTGGACACTGGGGAGGGAGACTGGGATAGTGGAGATCCCACTATCATGTCGTTGGCGACAACATCGGCAGTCCGCGGCACCTCATGTACGTCGCTCGTCCAAGGAGCTCCTCGACTGCATGAGCACATATGCACAATCAGGTTCAAACGCCCTTTGCAAATTGCCCAGGTGACAGGGTGCCATTCCCGGACGAACTGTCGGAACCACGGCCGGAGAACCGGAGGCGAGGCAATTGGCTTAGAGCATGGCTTCATGTGTCTGGTTTTCAAAGACTGTGACTCTGTCGACCAGGCCACGCTGATGCCTGCAGCTGGCGGAGCGCGGCGCAGCGCAAAAAAAATGGAAGGAACTGCACAGCTGAGCGACTGATTGTTTCATGGTTTGAGCGATTGATTCATGGCATCCTTGCTTCATTGCTTGATGGCTTTGGAGGTGCAATTGGAAGAAACATCTGAGCACTGATTGATTGCTTCATGATTCATGGTTTGATTGGTTCTGCATTAGCCATTTCCAGCTTTCAAGTCTTCTTTGCCTTCGTGCCATCAAGTCTGCCGCTCAAGTGATAGCGGCGCCTTTGAGTTTGCCATCAAGTCATAACGATTTCATCTTAAAATCACGAAGACACGTTGGCATCGCCATTCGCATCTCACCTCCCCCGAGGCAACGCAAGCTCCCCATGGAGGCCTGATGTTGCCCACTTTGCCGGCATAAATAGATTTTAACATATGCAATCAAGCGTTGAAGTTGTCCATGCAGGACGTCTGTTTCAGAAACGTCAATGCATTGACTGGCAACGAGACGACCCTTCGGATGGATACCCCGAGTTGCTTGGCTGCGCCCGGTTGCATTATAGTTAGAGCAGCAAAACAGCTGTCAATTGGGCAGTCAATTAAGGTTCGGCCACTTTTTGGCTGATCTGGTTCAAACTGCCTCTGACGCGCTGCCTCCACTTGCGACCTGGTACTTATCGTGGAGAACAACGTGCCGCACTGCCACCGCCATATGTAGAAGTGACATCTCAAAGCTATGTTGTAATGCTGTCAAGTTGCAACCTGGGCGACAAGGTACTGCACGGCTTATAACCAGTGGGAGAAACTGGGCCGTCCACGACGAGTTCAGTACATCGTCAGACCATGGAGCTGCTTGCATATATATTATATATATATATTGTTTTGTTTTTTCCTCACTTCGAGTGACGGCATCTGCGAGCTGCCGCGTGATTTCAGGCCCAGTTGAAGCGAGATAGCGCCGAGCCGAGAGAGGAAAATCAGAGGCAAGAGCCATGGCTGAACGTCCACTGTCTTCAAAGCCTGTAAATCTGTCGACCAGGCCGACCTAGAGGCTTGCCTGTCGATGGGAAGTTTTCACGTGGGTCTTGGGGGATCTTGAGGGGATCTTGGAGAAGTCTTGGGGGGAGACTATAGGGTGCCTAATTCCATGAATACGTGAAAGGCGTGGGCCGTCCAAGTGCAAGCGAAACGACCATCGTGACTAACACGCGGTGTCAGAGACAAGATCTTCTGACTATACGCGTGTGAATATATGTATACATAAATTTTTACATATACGGATGTAGGTGCATATCTGTCTTTGTGCGCAGTGTGTTTATATACATATACATATGCTTTCTTAAATGTGCATGGCACATGCTTTAATATCGGATGAATTTCTGGAAGAACACTCTGAATGTTACCGAAGAACTTCGAAAGGAGGAGGTCAGCGGAGCTGATCAAAACGATGCTTTGTCAATTTTGATGTTGCTCCCTTTTCTTTTCGAAGAGTGGCAAGCTGCCTTGCAGCAATTTTTGCCGGGGACCTTGACCCGCATCCTCAATAAGTGGGCTGGCTGGCGGCGAGAAGCAGAGAAGGTAAAGATCCCAAAGAGGCATGTTCCTATCTGGCAAGCGTTTGAGCGCTTGCCACACGCAGAGAAGCGCCTTGGATGGAAACGTAGTTGATATAACAATAAAATAAGCGTCATAACAGTAGATGGTCTAACTAAGACGCTCTCCGCTAAGTTTTCGTTGGTATGTGAAAAAGAGCTTTCATTTTTTGTGCGATCTTTTGCCCTTCATGTCTGAGGACCGATGCCTTGCTGAAAGCTGGCATCTATACTGGGTGTCTTCTGGCCTCGAAGAACGTTGGGATCCAGACTGCTTGGCATGGTGCCGGGAAGGAGCCACGGAGCACTTTGCTGAAGACTTGGAGCAGGTGATGGAGGTGGCTCGATGGCGTGTTTGTTTTGTATTGTTTTCTCAAATTGGACCATGCGGACCCATGTCTCTTAGTCACATTCCCAAACGTGGACTTGCTAAGCAAATTTGGTATTAAGACATTCCAGTGCAGCCCCCTATGCAATCCAGCAGACAGGCATCAGGATTTGTCTTAGATCAGTAGGTTCCCGCGAAGGGGGTATAGCATGAATTGAGTCTGAAGTTTTACGTCTTGACAGTTTGGCTGGGCCCCCATAGGAATGTTCAGCCAAGGAAGTAAGAAAAGAGGAGCTGCTGGAGGAAGAAGAATTTCAAAAAGAGAAGGCAAGCTAAGGTGGAAGCCCGTGGTTTTGAACCTTGGCGTCCGACAGTTGAGGGTGGTTTTTGTTTGTTATGCAGGTAAAGAAAATTGCTGCAGTTCTTGATTGTTAGAAGCAAAGGACTTAGTCGTGTTTCAAGTAGCGGAATTCGGACCACAGCAGATTTTTCACCACCCTTTTCTCAAATTTCCCTTGCATCTAGTGCCTTCCCAATTCCCTCTCTTTTGGGGGCCGAGCCGTATACCGCCTGCAAGGATGAATCTGAAGTGAATTGGGCACAGAGCGATATCGAGGAAGAGGAGGAGTTGGAGGAGATAGCCCTCGAACCAGACCTTAACTATTCCACCTGCAACCTGCTCGGAGGAAAATTTAAGGCAGACTATCCAGCGTACCGCCGCCTCCATACCAAGACGGATGCCTCCACCTTCAGGCATCTGGTCCCCAACGATTGCGGTCTGCATGACCTTGGTTTTAGGCTTGAAAGCAACTGGTATGAATCAGCCGGTGGCTGTGGCCTGGTGGTTTGGAATCTAAATGGATCCCCTCAATGAGGGTCTATGATTTTGGTAGCTTCCCCTGTAGACTTCCAAACCACCAGGTCCTATCAAGCACTGATCAAAACTCTGTTGGGATTTCTACAATCCCGATTAGAGATTCTTCTGGTCCGTGCGTGTGGAATCCAGCAACCTACCACAGTAGAATAAAGATTACCAGAGGGCTTTGTACTACGTACAACTTCCGCCTGAGGCCATTGCCTTGGCCAAGAGACAGGCAACGACACTGAGCGGGAAATGGTGGTGACTGGAAACAGAACTGAACAAAGACACATGCGAATATTCAATGATGGACAATTACAACATGACTTGAGCAACTCTGCTATGTCGATCTACATGATGTACACATATTATTTTTCGGCACAAAGATGTCAGGCAAAATGATAGAGGCTATTGAAGTGATCAAGAGGATGAGATTCACAGATGTTTCAAACGAGAAATCTCAGATGCCCGAAACAGGCATTGTAGCCTTCGAAACAACATGCTGATGTGATTCGCAGGATTTGGAGTATTGGTTTAGTCGATCTTTGGATGAGCTGGATCTCCTCAGCTTGGGGTCTTCCCAGCTTGGATGTTTTGGACCTTCCTTTCTTTAGAGGTCAGTGAGGCGGAAAGATATTTATATAGATATTGTGGAGCTTGTTGCAGGGTCATCAATTCTTAGATATCATTTGGCATCTAGTAGCGGCAGATAGTTGGCATGCAGCATACATGACATGTCAGGTTTCAGGTTTCAGCAATTTATATATATATATACACAGCCTGAGGCCTTTTTGAACATGTGCGCATGATGGAAGACAGCCGCTGGGTTCTGAATGGACAAATGGTTTCTTAGGTGAAGATGGACATGATGGACATGGTGTTTTTCTACAAAAGAAAATCCGGGAACCGCAACAAACAACAGTCTGAGTGACAAATGCAGTCCTTGACATGCCGATGCCTCTTCAGGCTCCAAGAAGAGAGGAAAATAATAAGTCTTTGGATCATATTGACCTGCATTGTCGCTGCAGATTTTGTCACCGTTTGGGTACACTGGGCTATTTGTCTTCCCACAGGTCTGCTAAGATAGGGTACACCTTCATACATATTATCTATTATTATCTCATATCGATGTTCATATCCAACCAAATCGCATGCAGCAACCCCTCGCCCCCCAACCCAGATGGAAGGGTTTTTTTGCTCGGTTGAGGGCCCCAAAGTGGGCCCCAACCTCGGTGCTGCTGACAGCGGATAGTGGCCTCCTCCGGGAGGAGGCCAAGCGGCTGTTGGCAGCCGAGTTCCACCTCGACGAGGCCCACTGCAAGACAGATTTTTTGTATTAGATTTTTCCGAAGTTGTGTGCATTGGTGCAAGACCGTGACAACTTTGAGGGGCGTGCAGTGCGTGTATTTTTGCGAAGTTGTGCGCATTGGTGCAAAGACTGTGACAACTTTGAGGGCACCCATTTATTCCTTCAACTTTGGGTACCCGGAAGCCACGATATCTGCACCCCTTGCAGATTCACGGAAAGGACGCCCTCTTTCCAGATCTTGTGGCTGTTGCAGGCAAAGAGTCTGGCATGATGTACTATTCAGCCAGCCACCTCAGCAAAAGCGCCACCGTGTCATGTCGGTGGTTCTGGTTCTGTTGGTCGTTTTCGTTTGGCAAGGTGGCAGGCCACCACGCGGCTTGCAAGCTGGTCCTGAGCTTCAAAGCCTGCTGGGGTGTCCAGGTGTCATCCGGCTGCATGCCAGCTTGGACACGCCCACGCACCGGCCCCTGTTCCTGGACTTTTGCGAAGCAGGCGAAATTTCACCCGCTGAAGGAGTTGTGTGGGCATAGGCGCGCGTCACCTTGAGCTCAAAGGTGGCGCTCTCGCGTAGATCGCGCGTGCTGCACTTGTTCAAAGGGTTCGCAAAATGGTTTCAGACGATTTTTTTGATTTGCTTTTTTCCCTTAAACCAGCTGGAGGTTTCGGTGGTTTCAAATGTTTTTTATTTTCACCCCTCCTTGGAGGAGATTCCCACTTTGACTTTTTGACAGATATTTTTCAAATGGGTTCAAACCACCAACTAGTAAAATTGGGGGAAATGAACCCTATTCTTTTGGAATGTTTCTTCAACTGGGTGGCCAGCGACCATTATGGAGGTAATACGTGGAATTTAGAATACTTTGGATCTAACCCTCCGCCTAGTGACAGTGGCAAATTATATGCCGGGATTCCCTGCTAAAAATGTAACGATCCAGGCGGTGATTGGCATGCTGGGTGGGTAGATCCCTTCAACCTCGGCATTTTCCTTTTCTCAAAGGCCCCCCAGGTTTGTTGTTTTTTGGCCACTCTTAGGTAATAGGTAATCCTTTATACGTTGAAAGCCCCTTTATCTAGACTTTGTGGGATTTTTCCATGTACAGTAACTCACAAAAAGTGCTCAACTTTTTGGCGGTTGGGACCTGTCAGTTTTGCCTAAAAATATATACCCTACTTGGAGGATCATCCCACAATTTGTAAGTAAATTGGGCGTAACCCCTATGAAAACACGCCATGTTCATGGTCCTTTGGGAAGGGGTCTCAACGGCCATGGCTTGAGGCTACTCCAATCGTGTGGTGGACTTGTTGATGCACATGATCACCTGCTAGGGTTGGAAAACAGGACCAGCCGACCCCGCTAGTTGTCGCTTGCCTGTGACATGGAAGGATCAGGTCTAAGATCCAACACACCCCAAACATC
This sequence comes from Breviolum minutum Mf 1.05b.01, assembly GCA_000507305.1. NCBI lineage: Eukaryota > Dinophyceae > Suessiales > Symbiodiniaceae > Breviolum > Breviolum minutum. Next base: position 59,677 of record DF242004.1, on the reverse strand, counting down.
CCCAAAACGTAAAAACCACGAAAGGATTTCCGAATCTTAAACAGGCATGTTCCAGGGGGTATGTTGGAGTTTTCTTAGAAAAAAAACTTGGCATGGCTGGGTACTGTAACACCGGTAAAACTTGTACCTGGCAATTCTGCGATGGTGATCCTTTTTTTGGGGGGATGGTGAGTGAGTTCACGTAGCCCGAAATCAAAGGGAGTTGTTTGGTGACCTCCGCGTTGAGGGGGGATGAAGTTTGGCCAATGTATAACGACCTCAGCCGAGGTCACCCCAAATGGTGGTGTAGTCAGGGAAACCCCTCCAAAATGGCCTTAATTCAGGGGGTGGTGCCGGACATGACCGCAAGTGTGTGGCCTTAATTCAGGTTAAGGATGTATGATGAATTGTCCAGATGAAGTTAGGTCAGGAATTGAATCACCTGGTACATCGAATCTGATATTTTTAAGATGCGAGCCAAGTAAGCCCCTCAGAAGGATGCTCCTTCGCTCGCTTCCTCTAGTCACCAGTGGATAGGGGTATCCCAAGTTGTCTGACAAACCTTCATGGCCCATGGCTGTCACAGCATCCTGGGGACTTAGATCCAACTTCTATTCCAATGGAAGTATCGGCATTCATGTATTGATCTATGAATTCGGGAGAGATTTTGAGTGAGTAAATTTACTGTACGTGAAATTAAAAACACCAAAGTCACCAATGAATCAAAGCAGGGTGCCCAAATAACTCCACTCGAATAGGAGCTATGAACCCTCAGTGACCCATTTTTTTCACGGCCATTTACAGGGGCCCGATTTACTTGGATTTGTTAGGTAACTTTTTTACCGATTCTACCATGGGATGCACCACCATGAAAAAACACAATTTGGGAGAATATGTTTGTCATTTTTCCACGCATCGAACATGCAAATCTAAGTTTATGACTCTCTCTTTTCATCTGATGGATCCCATCGTAAAAAACCACGCTAACGAACCCGCCACCATATTGGGATTTGCCCTTTTCTTTAGGTGTGTGAGTGAAAATGGAAGTTTTCCCCAGTCAGAGTGCTCATTTTTTTGTTTTTTTGGGTCAGATCTCTCAAAAATTGTCAGGGATCTTGAAAGATCACATGTCATGACCCATGACATCCCAAAACGGTGCTATTTATGAATTCGGCAACTTTTGTTGGTGCGAAGGTTTTTTTTTGGGGGGCGTGAATTTATGGGAAACCTCTAGCTAGCAGCTACCTCAAAGGGACGTGGTGGCCAGAAACCACAGTGTGTGATTTCTTTCAGGGGAACTTGGTTTCGGAGTGGTAGGATTATCATCAATATCCTTCCCTCTTTAGGAGAGTGGGAAAAAGGCTGAGGAACTCATCTTGAGGAGGTGGTGGTTTCCAACATTTTTTGAATATTTTTCACTGGTTGGGGAAATGATCCGATTGATTGGTCCCCTGACAGGTGTTTCATCTCAAACATGCTAGCGGCTTCGAAGTGTTGCGGTGGACAACTGTCCATTTTTAGGTCCTTGAGGATGTGTCCATTATACTCCGCATATCTAAACGAACATAGTTGGCTGGAAAATGGATCATTCGAAGATGTACTTATCCTCCAGGGAACTAACATGTCCCCTTTTTAAAGGCGCTTTTGAAGATGATTTTCCTTTTCCCCAGGTGGGATATGGTAGTTTTGTAGAGGGTACCATCCCTGAAACTAACAGCAACCCGTTGCCCCGCCGGATGATCCAAAAGGTCTGGAGGACAGGTGAGTTTTCCAGGGTGTGTATTCCCCCGAAAACTAACATAGCTCCTGAAAATCAATGCTGGGAAGAAGTATATAATTCCTTAAAAAAAACACTTTTTGTTTTTAGGGGAAACATGTTCTATGCCCTGCAAATTTGATGTTGATAAGGTGCGAAGAAAGGAAGGGGGGGCGGGGAGATTTTTTGTTTTTGTTTCCTTTTTGGGGTGGAAATCTTGCACAAGGCACCGGCCAAAAACCCCAACCCCAACCAAGCCAACCAAGGTGGGGCATAGATTCAAGACAGCCCAAGCGCCTGAGAACCCTCCCCCGAAATCAGCCACCATGGTTGATACCTTCGTAGTTGACGGGTCCATTGGGACCATTTTGACCCAAGACGTTTGCGTCTTGGGTCAGGCGGGTTGGGTCTGGCGGTCTTGTGGCGCCAAATTTTCAAAGCTCTCCAGATCTTCTGGGATGCGATTCACAGAGGGACGTACTTTCAAGAGAGAAAAAGGCTGCCAGCATTGAATTTATGGCTAGGTCAACCAACCTCCCCCAACGTACCATCCTCCCAGAAATAATAAGGCTTTATTAAGGGCTTCTTAACCATTGGTTTCCCTTCATAAAGCCGGCTATGCAACCCTTGTGTCTGAGGGGGGTTGCGTTAGGAGGGGTAGGTTGACCAGCCATAGTTGAAGACACCTATCGAAGTTTGGACCAGCGAGTATAAGAGATGTTTTCGTTGTACCTAACATTTCCCCTGCAACGTGACACAAAGAAAATCTCCCGGATGTAAAGGTGACTTCAGCATCATTTTTTTGTAAATTTTCCGGGGAGTAGCTGTTCCAGGCAACCCCTTCCCCTTCTGTTCCACAATACACCCCGCCGCTAAATAGCCCGCCTAGGGAAAGGGGGTTCCGAAACAGCATTTTCCTTTAAGGTACAGTATTCAATTCTTATTTCAGGGGTATCTCACGGCAAGATGGGGGGGACATTGAACAGCCATCAAAAAAAGGCTGCCTTGCTGCTTGCACCCCGTGGTATCAATGGTGAGGTCACTAGATTATTTCACCACAATATATACCACCTAAAAGAAGAGTCTTTGGGGAACCCTATTTTTTCTAAATAATACTGTTGATGCAAGAAATCCTGCACCACCTGGGATGGTGCTAAAACCCTCTAAATAATGGGATAAACTACCAACCTCAACTGGTTAGCAGGATTTCTGAACCATCAACACTATTTTCTCCTGAAAATGGATGGGTCCCACTGAAAGAGGCTATATAACTATATACTTCCCTTTTTGAGATGGGTATTTTTTTTTGTAGGGAGCTGAGCTATGTTTGTTTCACGACGGTAGTAGTGTGTATGCGTTTCCTTTGTCACCGATCCAATGAGTCTCGTTTTTTTAATTGGAACATATATATATATATATATATACCACCTAAAAGAATAGTCTTTGGGGAAACCTATTTTCTTTTTAATGATAGTCCTTGAACTTCTACAGGATTGGTTCACCCACCCTATGCTTGGAACCCAAGGGATACAGCCGCCTCCTCTGGCATCCTGGGCATGCTCGAGGCACAGCGGGAAGGGGAGGAAGGGAGTTCACTTCACCACTTCCCCCAATGGCCCATTGGAAATAGCCGGCCTTTATGAAGGGATTACCCTCCCGAAGTTTAACATAGCCCCTGAAAAGTTACCTTCCCAATAGGAAAGTAGTCTTCCAACCATCATTTTTCAGGGGCTATGTTAAACTTCCAGGGGGTATGCTACCTTAACTCGGCTTTATTAGGGCCTTATTAAGGGGTTATTTAGCCACCATGATCTCTTTAGAATCTCTTAATAATCCCTGAATAGTGCCTGAATCAACATTTATATAATTCCTGAATCAGGGGCGTTATTTTGTCCAGGTGTTGGTACCCTTAGGACTCTCATGATGGTTGATTTATGGGAGTGAAAAATCCTGCGCTGTTTCAAGAGGAATTTTATTCTGGACAAATTTCATCGCGACCATTGGGAATTCCCCCCCAAAGGTAGTTTCGTAGAAAAAATCCTCCCGGCAAGAGCCAAAAGAGCCAGGTTTTTTGGAACTACACTCTGGTCAACCAACATAGCAATGGAAAAATGGACCCTTTGAAGATATATTTCCTATTGAAAATGGGGATATTCCAGCCAGCGCAGCTATGTTAGTTTAACCAGAAACTATAGGAAAAAAAAGTTGCCAGACTTCTATGAACCTAAAATTTAGAAAGCCATGAAGCCTGAAATCTGGGTATGTCTTCCCTGCAATTCCAAGTCGGCCATTAATTTAATAGTCTTTCCGAAAAGACCATGGATTTTAGTAGGGATTTACTTCATCAACAATGAAGGGGGCTATTATTTGAATGGTCGGCTTGACTTACAGGGTCTTGATTTTTTTTCTTTTGGGGTGGACTCTCATCTTGATACATCCCCGAAGTTTAACAATGCCGCCATCGTCATATTTGCCATAATCCTTCAATTCGCAGGTCCCAAAACCCAGTTATAAGCAGGGTCCCAAATAGCTCCACTTCTTGGGGCTTATAAGTTCTAACCACTTGCCAATGTAGCCGCCAGGGGGGGGCGGTTTCAAACAAGGCCTCATAGGTCAGAACTATGATGACTGCCACGAAAATGACGTTGATGCAAACCAATCACCACGCAGGGGTGATAAACCCTGGGAACCCCCCCAGCCGGGGCGCTAGGCAAAGTGTTTGCGGCTATGGACGAAGGGGCAGTACGACAGAACAATGGACCCAGACCTTCTGGTGGGTTGGGCATTATATATATATGCACACACATTGTTCTGGCAAGCTTTTTTCCCGAAATCGGGATCAACCCAAAGTTTGCACGCTCAAGCTTTTCCGGAGTCGCCGCAAGCGACATGACAAGTTGGGGCCCTGCAAGAATCGCTCATGAAATTCGATAGTCGCCCACGCTATCTTGCGTGACAGCGACAAAATATGGGTCGACCTCATACAAGTACCACTTTGTTGGACTCTCATTTTGATACACCCCGAAGAAGACTTTCCTTTTAAAAAAGGTGACTTTTAGGTTCCAGCCGTTGATTTCCCGGGGTGTAAACCGATCAGTAGGTTTATATGGATCCTTATAATGGCTCATTATAACCCCCCATGTAACTGGGTAGTATTTCATCCCATATATACTAAACCAAATACAGTAAACCCAGAAGTGCCATATTTTTTCATTTCAAGGCACCGTTTCAGAATCCAGAGAACTTGGTGAATTTGCCAAGACCTGGCAATTCTTTGTCACCTTTTCGGGATGGTGAAAACGTGACCCGTTTCAAATGGTGAATCGTGACCTCCAACGATCGAGGATGAAAAGGTCACGGCTTGAATCACCTGGTAGGTTTTTTTCAACTGTATATGAGTCGCGCGACCATTTTTAAAGCAATAGTTGCTGGTTTTAGGGGCCCCAAGTTGCCTAAAAAAATAGGACACAAAAGGCGTTCCAGGGATGTCGTAGTTTTCTCCCTTTGAAACATCACCATTCGCCTCGTCGGTCGTTTTCCACGCCCCACATAGGTGGTGGAATCGGATTTCGGCCGGAGCTTGGCGCAAGCCGAAACGGTGGAAGCCACCAAGGTGCGCCGAAACCGTGGGGAAAAAGCGAAGCCGTTTGGAGGTGGGAATGGAGTGACACATGGGGAGGGTGCGCCCCTATAAATTCATGGCTGAAAATCCATGGGGTAACGGGGTATTAATGGGTATTTAGATATATACCCTCCCTGAAACTCATTAAAAAACATAGCACCTGAAAAATGGATGGTTGGAAGATGATGAATGTTCTTTTGGGGGCGAACTCCTAGACTTCAGGAGTTGTTTTTTTCCCCCTAAATTGGAGGGATCATCCCTAGGACTTGTAAGTCCATGGCCTCATGGCCGTTTCTAAAGGGTCCCAGAATCCCAGTTCCGGGACTTGCGATCACCATAGTTGCTAACTACTTACAAGTTCATGGGATGATCCTCCAATGTTGTCTTCAAAAACCCTTGTGACTAGGTGTTTGGACCCTTCTGACAAGGTCTTTGGAAGACCTGGAACCCAAATGACCAAATTTGTTTTCATTGGAAAGGATAAACAGGTTCTAGGAAGAAAGCTACATTTAAAAGTGGACGAAAAAAAACAATTTCTCCAAGTGATGTTTTAGTAGATGGGTGGTTGTTGTTGTTTTTTTTACAGTGAGATTCATTTTCGTTGAGGGGCACAAAAAATGATGCTTTTTTTGGGAAAGTATATGTGTAGCCAGGTGATGTGTAAGCCGCCTGCACTTGTTTGCTGTATATAGGGCGATAAAATCCTACCCCAATTATATACGGGGATTTTTCATACGCCAAAAAATAAGGATCCGTATTTTTATCAACGCAGTACATATGGAGCTCGTCGTCATAGGGGGTTCAATTCGTTGCCGGCTTAACTCAACTCGCCTCAGACTCCTAAGAAATTGCTCAGTTTAAATACCAGGAGGTTCGGTTCGGACTTGCCTCGATTTTTTATTTTGGTATAGTAATGGTGACCTTTTGTTGGTGGTGATTACATGATCCCCAAATAGTACTAGCAAATACCATATCAAAAAAAGGGGGGTCCATTTTTAGTACACAAGTTGGTGTTGACATGACCGATGGATTCTCTTTCAAAAAAAGGAGGTTGAGTCCTTCTGTGAAAGGTAACTGGATGATCCCAAAATAATCCAAAATAATCTACCAGGGCCACATGGACATTGCTCATATTTCTGCTACTGGGCTGTGTTATCTGTGTTGCTTCCTGTCATTTCATCAAGAATGGGGTGGAAATCACCAAAGATCCAATCATTATTCATTAACAACTGCTTCTTTGAGGTTCCTGGTGGGAATTTTTCAGAAGGCAGCCCTCCTTCCCTGTACCACACGAAAAATGGCGACCTCTCCTTTGGGAATTCTTAAGGGACGACGGGGCTTCTAATATGTATTTCCAGGGTGAATAATACACCCGACCTTGAAAATTTGGAGGTCATTTTTTCCGTTCTTTTGTGAATCTTCATCATCTACCGAACGGTTTGGGGGGGCAGTCAAAAACGCCCCAAACAGCCAACATGGATCCCCCGAAAAATGGGAGTTTTTGGAATGAGGATTTTCCCTTTCCGACCCATTTGTGTTGGAGGCCGAGGAGTATGATAGCATGACCAAGCAGAACAAATTGACCAAGGCAGGGTCAAGGAGCTGTGAAGGGTGAAACTAACAACAGGTCTGCTTAGGCATCGCACGTCCACGCAAGGTTTTAACAGCTGTTCCCCTCAAACAGTTAGGAGCCCCTAAAATGGTAACTAATGTTCCAACCATTATTGTTCATGGGTTATGTCATTTGTTTTGGGGGGGTGTATCGGTGTATCTGTTCGTTGAGATTCTGTGGGCATTGCACCAGAAACTGAAAGTAACTAGCTGATGTTTTCGTGTTGAAGTCATAGATATGTCTGAGAATAAATGTTTTATTGTATAAGTATACAATTGTGGCTATATCACCATATGTAGAGCAGACAAAGCTATTTATACGATATACATACTCTGAATAAACTATAATATCATCACTTATAATCCTTCTACTACCTAGAAAAATATATAGATCATATAACTACACAACCACAACTATGACCATGTGACTATATCCCTATATATCACAGAATAGAATAAAACATATCAAATCCCTACAACGCACCAAACACAACCCTCCCCGGCCCAACGAAGTGCCGTTGTGCCGTTCTGTGCGTAGGTCCAGAAGGATGCGGACCAAAAGTTCAAGTCGACACTTTGGCGGAAGCGAGCGGTTTTCCCCCCGGGTTGGTTTAAGAGCTAATGCCCCTGAAAAATGGTGGTTGGGAGACAAGCGTGAAGCGTGTCGTTTTGGGTTTCGGTAACTTTTCAAGGGGCGAACTGTTAGTTTTGAGGAGGGTATGCAAAATGAGATGGCTAGCAATTCAACATTTTCTCAGGTCTAAAACCCTCTCCCGCTACAAATAATTTGGGTCCTAGCTGTTGTAAGTGGATTTATCGTGATTTATCACAAAGGTTACACTACCACGTATCCAACCGAGGTGATAAATTTTAAACATATGTAATGGGGTGAAATATCACGTGATAACAACTACCTGGCAATTCTTTGTGACCTTATTGGGAAGTTTAAGTGACCCTTTTGAAAGGTTAAGGGACCTCCAACTAGGGGATCAAAAGGTCACTTTGAATCACCTGGCAGGTTTTTTTCAACGGTATATAAGTCGCGCGGCACTTTCAAAGCACTTCTTTTTGACAGATGTCTTGATGGGACTTTTTTTTGAAGCGCCAACGAAAATTACGAAAAAATCCTCTGATGGCTAGTCAACCTACCACCCCCCTTAAGGTACAATTTTTTTCCTCCCTCCAGAACTAGCCGGCCTTATTTAATTGAGGGCTTATGAAAAGCCCATGGGTTTCCCTGAATTTTTGGCCGCTATTACACCCTGGAAGATTAACATGGAACATAATCATGGAGGTTTGAAAAATCATTTTCCTTTCATTCTAAATGGGTGATTTGTAGGTTCCAGCCGTTAATCTTCCAGGGTGTAAACCATGGAATTTCCATCCTTAGGAAGACGGCGCAATCCTTGGACAAGGCAGTTCCTGGGCCTCAGCTTTCTGAGACGAAGCGAAGGGGTGCTTGGAGGATCATCCCAGGAAGGATGCGTGGTTAATGACCATGGTTAGTAAGTCTCCTTTCAGTAGGGTTGTGGGACCCCTTATAAGTGGCCTTTTTATGGCTTATAAATGGGGGTGGTCCTAACTACTTACCAAATGGGATGATCCTGCAAGTGGAACGTTGACAGATGTGAGGGTTGTGATCAAAACAGGTCGTTACTTGGAGGATCATCTCAATTAGACAGTGGTTAGTTAAGGGGTAAACCGAGCCATTCATAACTAGACTACCCCTAGTGAAAGGGGATCTATTGTTGATGGTTCAGAAATCCGGCGAGAAAACCACCTGGGATGCATACAAACCTTGAAAATCCATGAGATTTCAACTACCTTCACCTCAACTGGTGAGTTTACCGGATTGCTGGTTGCCATGAACAGTATCATCCTGAGTTAGGATCGCCCCATTCATAAGCCATGAAAAAACGGCCATTTGGAAGGGATCCCACCACCCCCACTGAACGACGGACTTACCATCACCATGATGATGAAAAACCACGGGTCTCCGCCCATCCTCCCAGTTGTCATAGGATGAGACTCTCGGATCTCAAGACCTGGGTGATAACGACTAAGTGACCACCACGGACGGATGTCCCGGGTCACGGAAGTTCGGATCAATCATTGGTTTGGATCAATGGGTTTATTTCACTTACTTATCAATGGTTAGTATTACTTGGGGTTATAACCCATCCTGAATCCTAGTAACTTCCTAACTTCCTGGGACATCCAAGCACAGGGTCAATAAATGGTCATTGGATCCATAGGATCCATAGGGATTGGCGAAATTTACCGATCCATGAATGGTTGTTTGAATGGTATCCTATGGGATTTGAACAAATGGGACCCATTTCTTTTAATTTCTTTCTTTGGGAGATTCAAACTTGATGAAAGTAAATCTGTGATTAGTTCGAGGGATTTCCTTTGACAACTGTGCCTGCTTGTTTGGGTTCGAGAATACAATGACCAATCAGGTTGTACTACCCAGTTGTTTAGGGATTCTTTCAAAAGCCATGAAGCAAGGATAAAACATCCATTTAAAACTGGTGGTTTAGGGTACCAGGTACATATGGGTGTTTCCAAAAATAGTGGTACCCCCAAATCATCCATTTGAATAAGGTTTTGCATAGTAAACCATCCATTTTGGGGGTTTTCCCTCTATTTTTGGTAACATCCATAGAATAACTTGCCCAGACTTGATATACACATCCTAAGATCTACTAAGGTGGCTGATCTCGGTTCTGACGCCGAAGCCAACAAGGACGTTTTTTTTTTGACGTTTTCGTTAGGTCGTTGGTAAAATTGGATGCACAAGAATTGCACGTTAAACTTGATACAAAAACAAAGTTGATGGGGTATTTACGGGTGTTTGTTTTTTGTAAAGGGTTTTTGCCTCCTTTCAAGAAGATGAGATTTGATTTGTTTTTGTTTTGGTATCAATTTAGGTTGCAATTTCAGGTCTACTACAAGGTGGACCCCTAGGGTCGTTACAAATGGAATTATGGGGCCCCTATAAATGGCCATTTCTGAGTGGGTAACTGGGGTTTTACTGTTGTGATTATTTATTACTGTTGTTCTTGTTCCTGTTCTTGTTGAACCGGCGGCATATTCATTGGCTTTTCTACCATGGTGACATTTGGCGCTTCTTGCCGTTTACCCCCACCAGGAGGAATTGGCTGCCGTTGAGACCTACAAGGTCTCATTCCAAAGGGCTCTGGTGGTTGGCTGGAGGATCTAAGGGTGCTGCATCCTCCCTGGAAATCAGCAAAAAACCACGAGCTGAAAAATGGATATCTGGAAGTCCTTGGTTTTCCACCATTAAAACCATGTTTTTTTTTGTTTCATCATCCAAAAGGGAAGGCACCGTTTTTTTTCCAAATTGTGGCAGCCGGACTTCCAGGGAAAATAGGTCCCTAAAGGAAACGATCGTATTCCAAACCTCCATTTTCAGGTATAAACTCGCTCTTAGTTTCAGGGAGGGTACCATCTTTTTAAGTTCCCGGTACCTTTGGTTACTTGGAGGATCATCCCAGGACTGTAAGTGGTTAATGACTATAGGTGATTTGTAAGTCCTCTAAGTAAGGTTGGTCTAGTTATAAATGGCCTAAATGGCCCAAATGGCTCAGTAACCACCATTTATATGCCACCTTTGAGGCCATTTGGAAGGGGGGGGGGTCCCACAACCAAACGGCCTAACTGGCTGATAAACGGGGGGTGATCCTAACCACTTACTAACTGGGGGCCCCATCACCCAAGTAAACTTTTGTGAGGTGAGGGCTTTTTAAGAGAAAAGTCTGGTTGGTTTTTATGGTTTTTGTCGTGTGGAAAACGGCATGAAGCAATGAAAAAACCATGGTTACACTCTGGTAAACTAACATAGCTGGCTGGAAAATGGACCCGAAATGAAGATGATTTTCCTCTTGAAAATGGGGATATTCGATATTTCCAGCTGCACTATGTTAGTTTACCAGAGGGTATTTTGTTTAGTTTTTTGTTTTTAGTTCTTTGGGGAGCTATAATTTTTTTTGGTTGTACCCCTTTCCGGATATGTACCCGCTTCTTCGGGTCTTTTTTTTGGGGTGGGGGGGGGGGCCAGAAGGGATTTTTTGTTTGTTTCCATGAATTACGTTCAACACCCTGATATATTCTTTCAAAAGAGATACATGTTCAATTCCTTTTGGATGATGAGAAACCTTATAAAAGATGGTGAAACTCGTGGTGATCAACCTCTGAAAAAATGGGTGGCTTAAAATAGACTTCCAGGGAACAGGTGAGGCCAGTTCGACTTTCACCGTGTTTTCAAGATAGGCCCCAACCAGCTATGAATGGAGTTATTACAACCCTTATCCTTTTAATTAAGTAGGGTTCCGGTTAGCAATTTTTTTAAGGCTATAAATGAGGGGTGTTAGAAGTTAAGACCTCCCTGAATTTAACACATCTTTTAGGGCGCGTATCATGAAACCTTAGGTAACCTTCCCGCCACACCTTGGGGGGTATGGGCACGAAATCACCGGGAAAAACGAGGAGCGGACAATGACGAAAGGAAGACGTTGTTTTTTTCCATGGTTTTTGGGAGGTTTGGAGTTCCAAAATTTAGAAATTTCGACTCGGAGCCGAAGCGTTTTCCAGATAACTTGGGCTTCTTCCCAAATCTCCAAGAAACCAAGAAACCAACCCCAACTACCCCTCCCAGAAACTGCCAGCCACAAAAAAAATCGCCCCCTGAAAATATGGTAGGCCGGGCTGGGGCTTGGGCTTTTCCCAAAAAAAGGGGAAAGCTCATCCATCTCCATCCATCAAAAAAACCCCGTCAGGGTGCCCAAACTTGGCGACAACATCTTAGTTAGTTGATCGTAGTTTCGCCGGACAGACATTTTCCCTGAGTGAACGCCACGCCCCCCTTAGAGTTGATCGTTTCGTGGGGATATTTTACCTGTATATTGGGCCCCAAATAAAAGTTTAACAAACTTTTAGTCCCGGGGGTTTCCCAAAGGGTTGCTAAGAAAATGTGAGTTTTAGGGACTTCGACCCACGAACTATACGCCCTTACGCTTAGGAGAGCCTGGCCAAGCAATGCTACGATGGTGGCATGTCCTATGCCGAACGTGCGGCCAAGCGCGAGGCGCGAATTGGATCCGCGATACCGGATCCGATGGAAAAAGTTTCTTCTTGGCCTTGAAAATTGGAGGGGTCATTACCCTCCAGGGAACTAACATACTGTTGATGGAAGAAATCCTGCACCAGTTTAGTTTATCCCACTATTTACAAGGTTTTAGCACCATCCCAGGTGGTGCAAGATTTCTTCCATCAACCGTATTCCACCTTTGGAAAAGGAAAATCATCGACTCAAAAGTGACTTTTGATGGGATATGTGATCGTTCCCTGGAGGAAAAAAAAGCCACTCATTTTTGAGGGGATCAAACTTGATGCACATGTTTTTTCGGGGAAAAATTCGGAGGGATTTTTTTTTGTTTGGCAAAAGTGCTGCTTGTTTGGGTTGGTGTCATAAGTCATGACCCTGTGGTGAAGTGGGTGAAACCCCAAATTCGGTGAAACCCCAAGTGGGTGAAACTTCTCAACGATTTTTTTTGCTTATACTGATCCGATTGGATCGTGGCATTTTGTATCCAATTTGACTTGCACATCATTTTTTTGTAAAAAAGAATAGGGCATGAAAGATGACCAAATTCAGTTGGAAGCATTTAGATGCCAAAAAAAATGGCAAAGAAACTCGACCTTAAATGGAGTTTGAAGGCAAGTTTCTGAACCCCATTCTTTTAACTTGGGTAAGGTTTTCCAAATTTAATTTCGGATCTGGAAGGGAATTTTTGTTAGGTGTTGTTACGTATCGAAAAAAAACCGGGCGTGGCCTTTTTGAGAGTTGCTGAAAAACCCGAAGAAGTACCCATCCCTAAAACTAAGAGCGAGTTTACACCTGAAAATGGATGGTTGGAATACTTTCTCCTTTCCTTTTGGGGCCCAAAAAGGCGTATTTTCAGGGGGCGAAGTACTACTCGTAGTTTCAGGGAGGGTAATCAAAAGAGAAAACTCCCTTTTATATCATGCTTAGAGGTTCAGGATACTTAGTAAGTGGATAGTAACCAGGGTTTTTTCACCCCTATAAGTGGGTTATATGTCCCCAAATCCTAGGGTTATAAACCTACATATAACCAGTTACATCCAGTATCCTGAACCTCTAAGTGGGAATCTAAGGAGCTTAGCTTAGCCAAAATCCCCCGACTTCTACAACTCCAACGGTACAGTATGCAACAGCTTAGCTCACTAACGAAACACAGGAGGTGTTTTTGGTGGAAACGTGTGTAAATGTTGGAACTACTTGGAGGATCATCCCAGGACTTGTAAGTGGTTAGGATCACCCCCATTTATAAGCCATGAAGTTCGGCCATTTGGAATGGGAACAACCCTACTGAAAGGAGACTTCCTAACCATGGTTATTAATCACTTACTAAATGGGATGATCCTCCAAGTACCCCCCACCCAGGATTCCAGTCAGCTTTCCAGGATTCCTCCATTTTTAGGATCGGGAAACCCCACAACTGACTGGCATCCTGGGTTGTCTAGCCATGATAGGTGGCAACCCCACCCCGTGAGCCTAGGCAATTTCTCTCATGGAAGTTATCTTTCCGGAGAAAAGGGTGAAAGACGACGTGAAATGTTTCAAACCTTCCTGGCTCATAAAAAGCGTGAATACTTCGAATCACTTCTCGATGATATTGCTTTCGACAGGGGTGATGAGCGGAGTGTCTATGCCCCTGATGCTGCACAGCTCTCGGCAACAGATTTTTTTCCAGCCGGTCTATTCAGACCCGGGGGAAGTTCGTCAAGAATAAATCATGGTTCGGCTTGCATTCGGCCCTGCGGGAGCTACTGTCCAATTGGACGATAGTGCGCGAGAGTGTACGTGTCATGGCTCAGGACAGGCTTGACAAAAATAGTTGGGGCTACCCTGTACCAGCATTGAACACACCTCTTTCACAACAGTGCGATGCGCAGGACACTGGGGGGTTGACCGAAGGTAAATGTAAATGATATATTTCAGAAAACTAGAATTGCCAGATCTAGGCCGTCGAACTACCAAATGATTAGTATCATGGCTAGTCAACCTACCACCCCCTAACTTTCTCCTTTATAGATATGGCCGGCCTTATTATCAGGGCTTCTTAAATCTTATTAAGCATTGCTTTCCCAGGCCTTATTAAGATTTATTAAGCCCTTATTTCTGAGCTTATTTCTGAGGGGGGTAGGTTACACGGGGGTGGGTTGACCAATTATGATAGTAGCTGGAGTGATGTTATTCGAGTGATGTTTGAAAGGTGTTTAAATCTAGAATAAGTGTATGCGAACCATGGGCAGATTTCGCTACACTGACTCATGTGTAAGTGAACACATATATACTTACATATTTATATACTGTAAAAAGATCTATGAATATGATGTATCATACATGGATGGTGTAGGGATGATTAGCACGAAGATTTTCCGCCCAAAATTTTTCGGTGGAATGTTTGGCTACCACCCAAACTCCAGGGACCATTTAGGGTGCACCCCTATTACACTGTACTACCATGGTGTTGATTGTGCTGCACACCAGGGATTCTTGGGGATTACCAAAAAACCCCAAAAATATGCAAGTGATGTAGGGCTTTTTTTTTAAAAGGGATTGATTCCCCAGAGGGAAAAACGGTTGAGATCGGGGTTTTTCTTCCAACAACCCCCCCGAGTTCAAAGGTTGGCATGGGAATCTTCAGCCCAGCAGTCAGTGGGGTTTTCAGGGGCCCCCAAGGACATGGGACCCAATAAAGGCCCCATACTATTCCCATACCACGTTACCATGTTCGAATCCCTGCAGATATGGGAGTCCAGTAAGCTTACCATTTTCGGGGGTCCCACGTCCTTGCGAGTTCCTGTTTTCTTCCCTTGAACCAGGAAGAAATTCAAGGTCTCAAGGCTCGGAGTTTTGTCACCTTTGGGCGAGGAAAAAATATGACGAACGTCGACACCAAACCGGTGGTGAGGATGGTTTTTTTCAAGATTTTAAAGGCCAAACCTAAGGTGACCAACCCGCGCCTGTTGGTCACCTTTATTAAATGGTGGTGATTTAGTGAGGGAAAGTCCCCGGCGATTTTCAGGGAAATCTAGGTTTGTTGGTGAAAGATTTGTTGTTGACGATTCTCCACCGAAAATTGGGGCTTGGGCTTTCAAGATGAATGGCATTTTTGACAAGATGTTTTCAAGTTCAGATGGGTCAAAATCAGAAGTGCCAACTGTGTTGCGATGTTTTTGAAATTCAACGTGGGTTCGAAACACAACCAACCCTAGGGTTGGAGATTTTTTGAATTTTCCCACTCCCAGGTCACCGAAAAAACCATGCATTCAAATCCTGGGTGCTCACTACCCAAAACTAAATGTGAAAAGGGGAAAGGGAGGTTTCTCCAGCCCTAGGCATCAATTTTCATATTCTCAGCTGATGATTGGGGTGTCCAATCACCTCCGAAACGCATAGTATTTGCGTTCCATTACCATTCTCAGAAGGTGATTGGATCCCTAGGGCAGGAATGTTTTTTGTTTTTTTTTCCCGAGGCAAATTGGGGAGAACCTTTTTTTTGTTGGAGCTACCGGATTCTTTCCAAAAATCATGGGGTCTGAGATGTCTCGTTGTCGTTTTTTTTTTCAAAAAATCCGATAGGAAAGGGCTGTAGGTGTAGTTGCAAACTAGTAACTAGTCCTTTGGCAAAAATGGGTGGAAAAAAAATCGGTATCTTTGCATGCCACCGAAAAAAAACCGGAGTTGATCATAAGATCCAAGAAATCTCCAACAGGACCTAATGAACGGACCCCTACACCTGAGTATCTAATAACTCTAGCAACTTACTTAGGGGTCCGTTGGGATTCGGTCCCATTCAATTTTTCATGGATAAGATGATGAAGAACCAAAGGAACCCTGTTGGATGCATCCATCCGGCCTCATCTTCGGAAGGTTCCCTTAATATATTTGGGGGGCCAGGGGTCGATTTTTTAGTTACGTGATATATTGGCTTGGCAACCTGTGAGCGAGCTTTGTTCCAAATATAATGTTGACCCCGGATTAATAAACCCCATGGTTGTTTAATTGGGGGGGTTCCATTTTAAAGGGGATTTATCACTTTTGGGGGTACCACCCTTAATAATCACTATAGGGGTTTATTAATCCGGGGTTGACATTATAGGGAACTGGAAGATCAGGGTTTCCATTCGAAGTATGAATGAAATATCACTGATTCACCGCATCTCAAAAACTACTCCCACTCCACTGGGAAATTCAGGGAATTGAAGCGCCATTTGTTGGGTCTGAAAATATCAATCTCAGATCCATGAATCCAACTTGCATCTCAAGTTTGGATCATTCCTGGAGGTTTTAGAACATCTCAACGGTGTGCCTTAGGTTTCAAAGAAAAAACTATATAACTTTCTTAAGACAAAAACCATCAGCTTTCACATCTTTTCCCCCCTTTTTCTTCATTTTTTTTGCCCCCCCCCCCGCAAAAAAAAAAAGAATTTCAGCCTCAAAACTACCACCCCCGAAGTTTAACAGTTAGCCCCTGGAACATTGACCGAAACCCAATAGGAAAGGCCTGTCTTCCTTTCTCACCATTTTCCAGGGGCGAAAAATGTTAAACTTCCAACCAACCCTCCGGTAAACTAACCTAGCAATGGAAAATGGACCCTTTGAAGATGTATTTCCTATTGGAAAAGTTGGATTTCCATTGCTAGGTTAGTTTACTGGAGGGTATATGAATTTACCCATGATTTCCCTGCATTTCTTTGCATCCTGAACGCCCTGGGGAGGATGCCTTGGCATCCTTGGGTGGCCCCGATTTGAATGCCGTGCTCTTGCAGGGATCCGTGCGGAAGCCCTAAGGTTTTGGTGGCTGGGAAGTAGGCAAAAAAACACATCCGGATCCTGCAAGATGGGCCCCTGCCAGTTATAAATGGAGTTATAATCCCTATAAATGGCCGAAAATAAATGGCTAACTGTTCTTATAACCCTAGTTATAGGAGTTATAAACCCAGTTATAACTGGTAGGGGGCCCACCTTGTGGGATCTTCAGATCTAAATGGAGGTAGAGAGGGTTTGGGGGTTGTCAACACCTTGGTGAACTAAGTGGGGAACCTGCAAGATTGGGAGCTAGGTGGATCTATGAGAATATTTTTACCTACATGAATGGTTGATTTTTGTATGGGATCAATCTAGGTAAGTAATGGTAAATATGTAACTAGGTCCTGGTTTCAAAGGTGTATCATTATCACCCCTACCTGGCGAAATGATCCAATTTGACGAGCATATTTTTCAAATGGGTTGAAACCACCACCTAGGACCTAGGTAAATATTCTGTTCTCTTTTATGAAGGGAACCCTATTAAACTTCATTATCCACTGTGAAGCAGTGTTTTGGCAGGACACAAAGGATATATAAAGCTTTCCATCATGATTTGCTTTTTTCACCCTAGTATTATGGCCATTGATAATACGTGGATGATCATTACTAGTTTACTAGCACCTATTTTGGAGACATACCTAGAAGCTAATCCTCCAGGTTGGAATGTTCCAAGCGAGCTAAGATCAATTGGTTAGGTAAGTAGGGAGAAATTCATGCTTAGAATCTGGCGATGCTTCCCATTTGCCACTCTTTTTTTGGGGGGGTGATCTATTTTGGTCCCTCAAAAGGTAGCCGTACCTGGAATTTTTTGACACCAAACCTCACTTCATGCTTATCAACAATTCATATGGAACACCCACGAAATAAGCAGCTTACTAAGAATCCAAAAACTCCTTCCAAAATCGAAGGCTTCCCCTTGGAATAGGATTCGGAAGGTGAAGCACCTGGATCCTTAGGGTAGAAATAATGTTTTTTTTTAAACGGCGGGCCGAAAGGACTGCAGTTGGGTGATCCGATGATCCAAAGTAAGGATCGAATATGTACCCTTCTGGGAACGATCACATATCCCATCAATTAAAGGGCAACTTTTGAGTGAAGATGATTTTCTTTTCTAGTGGTGGGAGGTGTTTTCTCGTTCCCTGGAGGGTATATTTTTTAATATTCCACATAGCATGTTACATCAAGATGTTTTTATGTACGAATATGTTTCATATCAATACGAATATAAATAATGGATATATATATATATAAATGGCATATACACCTGGAAGCCTTTAATAACGTTGATTTGAAACTTCAGACTTTCTGGTGGCTAGTAACCTAACCTTCCCCCCAGTCCATCCATGATGGCAAAACCCCGAGGTATAGAACCCCCTGTTCCCTGGAAGTCGAAGTCGACTATTTATTGAATGGTTTTGGACCCGTTTGTTTTGGTAAAGGTTTATTTCATCAACAATTCCACAAGGTGGGCCCCCTACCAGTTATAACTGGGTGAAAATAACTCCTATAACTAGGGTTATAAGAACAGTTAGCCATTTATAAGGCCATTTATAGGGGTGAACTAACTCCATTTAAAGCTGGCAGGGGCCCATCTTGCAAGGGACTCTTGTTTTAATGGTGGGCTTGACTTCCTGGGTGTTGATGGAAGATATCCTGCACAATCTGGGATGGTGCTAAAACCTTGTAAATAATGGGATAAAGTACCTATCAACTGGTCCAGGATTTCTTCCATCAACGTAGTTCCGCATTTCCCGTCAATATGTTGGCATATATTCACTAGGGAACTGCATACATATAATATATACAAAGATATTGATGCTATTAGTGAAATAACCGATGTTTCCTTTGCTATAGCATGTCTTAAATAAATTCACTATACGTATAACTATTCTATTGTCGTGTATACAACCCACTGATTATTGGATGTATAATTCAATGACTTTGACTTCCTCGCCTTTTGCAACACCCAAGTTTTTGGACTAATCTCAACTCTTGAAACAAAAAAATCGAATAAATATCTATTTATAGTAGCTATAGTAAAGTAAGCAACAAAAAATAGCACCGAGTTTATTTAAACGACTTTTTTTGTTCATCACCATGGTCCACCTGCTACTCCCGCCACATGGTCTTCACCTCACCTCACCATACACTCTCTTCCACGACCACAAGGCGGGCAGCCTTCGTGGTGCAGTGATCAAACCTCACCGGTCACAATGAGGGAATCTGAGCCTCGACGTGCCATGAGAATCTGAGAAATCTGAGATTTGCCAAAAACCTGCTTGCCGCTGAGGTTTCCCATTTAGTATATAAGTGGTTAGTATTTTAGGGGGTTACAAACCAAGTCATTTACAAAGGGGCATCAGTTTGGTGAGGGGGGGGGAATCAAAAATTGATTCAGAAATCTGATCTCAAGATCTGTGGACTTTTTCTCCCTGGCAATTCTGCGATGGTCGCCTTTTTTTTTGGGATGGTGAAAAACCTGACCCCTTTCACAGGTTGTAAACGTGACCCCTCCAACAGCTTGAATCAATCACCTCGGTTTTTGGGATAAGATATTTTGCTACAAGGTGGGACCCTACCATTTTATAAATGGAGTAAAAAAATCCCCTATCCCTATGATTTAATGGGCCGAAAATCAATGGGAATAGGGTTCAAACCCATTCATACCTGTTTCTTTTTTCCGGGTCGCATAGGTGCCCAGGATTCGAGCAGGAGTATATTAGTCAGCTCTGAAATGGCCAGACTTGGTTGAACGCGTTTTCTTTTTCTGCACATTGAACCATGAAAAAAGGGACCCTGGTTGTTTAGGGTATAGGTTGGGGATGAAATACTACCCAGTTATGTGGGGATTCTGTCATAAACCATGAAATCAGGATCCCTCTTAAACAACCAGTATTTCATGGAAAGTAAGTTTTTTTCTCGTGTCTCACATAACACAAAAATCCTATACAATTATGAGATTCTTAAAGGGGGGACATCCTCCAAGAATGGGGGATCCTCAACGTTTTCCCTATGGATTTGGTTATTATTTCCCCAAAAGCTTGTACCTTAATGAAGATGTGGGAGATGAATGACTCCCAGCATCTGACAAAAGTGACCTCATGACCTCATGTTTCGGTCACGGCAACCTTCAGCCCCCGGAAAGGTCACCAAAAAATGGGGGTTCCGTTCAAGGAGGTCACGACTTGAAGAAGCTGGATGTTATTTTTTTGAAGGGTACACCCCGGAAAAATTTCCATTTTTAATAGGAGATACATCTTCAAATGGTTGGTTTTCCATTGTCATGTTCGTTTTCGGGCGGGTACAGTATATATTTTTTGAAATGCCATGGAAATTGTCAACTTGCACCTTTGCAAGATTTGAAGACTCACTTATTCACTTGACTTTGGCATCTTTTGTGACGATTTTCGGCTCAGCATGATGGAAATAGAACATGAGTCGAGGAAGGCAAACCTCCCAGAACATCATCTCTATGTATCTGTTCTCATCTCTCAAAGGAATTGCCTTCTTGAAAACATCTGACTGTATAGATGTAGAATTCCAATGAATTCCAGAGTATAGGATGTAGTCAAATCAGTTCAATTAAAGAAAGCATCTTCTTGAACACTTGGAAAGCAGGCAGGTGTTTCAACATATCCGCAAGCAGTTTCTAGACTTTAGGCCTGAACCCTAGAAACAGCTGCGCAAACACAAGCCACCGTGTTGATTTTCAGAAACTTGTGCCCCAACTCTTTTTTCAAAACTTCCACACAGCAAACAAACAGACACCCAAAAGATGAACATTTTGTTGGCGAAGCTGCGAACCCCAAAAAAAAACTCTCCCAAAATAGGCCCGTTGAAGGCCCTTTCATTGTGTCAAATTCGTGGCCGAACTCTTTTTACCGACAAAGAATCAATCCTCAAATCTTCGCCGGATTTTTCTTTGCAACTTCTTTTCAACCTTTTTGGCGGGGCATTGCAAGGCTTCAAGTGTTTCTTTGGCCTTTTGGGAAAACGGCGCATCACTTCTTTGCAAACATCACCGTCAAACCGCCCCCCCCCCCAAAAAGATCCGTTGGAAACTCCACACGTGCGCCGCTTGTTTGTTGTGGAAACTCCGCCATGGCGCCGCGTCTTGCCTTCAAGGTCAAACATGTTTTGTCGCAAAAATGGCACTATACTTTGTCCTCTACCTACAAACATTCGACTGATTTAGGCTGCAAAAAAGGAACGCCACCCCTTTTTTTTACGAGTCATCCAGTTACTAGTTACCTATTTTGGGAGGATCAAACCGTGCAAATCTGGGGAAACTTTGGGCGATTTCTCCTGCTTTATCCTTGCTTGGGTTGGTATTCTGGGCAAACTATAACGACCGAACTGGCGACCCTTGTTGTGTTGAAACTATCTGAGCATTTCTCTTGAAAATGGCCTGAACAATTTGGTAGTTGGTGGATTGTTATTCAGTTTGGCTTCCCCAGTTTTTTTCTACGACCCACTTTTATTTTTTGGTGGGGGAACGTTGAAAGTAAGGACTTCCCTTATGATCTCCTTGGAGTTTTTGTAGCATTTCCGCAAAAGAAACCATCTACCCTTCACATAGCAATCCCCAAAAAACACCTCCCTGAAAACTATAACAGCTCAGCCCGGAGGCAAACATTCCAAAAAGGACCTAAACACCCCAAGTGCTGATCCTTTTTTAGTAGGGAAAACCCATGGTTGTTGGGGAAATCCACCATTTAAGGAAACCCCTTATATATAGTCTCCAATCTTTACCCCCACTTTTTTCAGGGTTTTTTACCGGTAAAACTCTAAAACGGTGAGTTTTTAGGGAAATTACAACCTTCAATTTGTCACCCTTCCCCAACGCCACTGGCAGCCTGGCAGGTGCTATGTCCAGAGCCGTTAGCAAGCAGCATCATTGGGACTAAGGGAAGTACCAAAGATCGCATCCAGGACTTCAAAAAAGGAACATCCTGGAAAGCCAAGTGCCCTATTTTTAAGGCAATAGTTGCTGGTTTTAGGGGTAAAGTTGCCTAAA
>DF242004.1:13780-37670 GCA_000507305.1 Breviolum minutum Mf 1.05b.01 | reverse complement strand
TTTAGGGGTAAAGTTGCTTAAAAAAATAGGACACTTGGCGTTCCATGGGAAAATCTTCAACTCCGTTACCAAAAATGCCACTTCTCCGCTCCGGGTTATTAAATAAGGCCTTTTTTTGGTGACAGGGACAAATGGTGATGATATCAGAATCTTATTTTTCTTTACTACTGTTTTTTTTTGGAACAGTTTTGCGCTGGTGTCACTGTGGGCTTGGAACTATAGTGACTTCTTCAATTTTTTTTGGCTTGGCCACTGTGGGTGGTTTTCGCTTGGAAAACTGGAGCGCAAAAATTGGGATTTTAAACAAAAAAAGGATCACCCTAAGAAAATTCGACCCTAAGGATCCTGGCTCACCGAACGTCAGACGGTGAGCATGGGGTGTAAAATCACCTCCTGAAACGAAAGGTATTTAGGTTCCATGAAACCATTCTCAGTTTCGGTGAGCCAGGATCCCTAAGAAGACATCCTTGGATTCTCTCCAAGTTTTTCGGGGCTCGGCAGGGCTGAGAGATCCAAAAGGCTGATTCAAAAAACAAAAAGTTACCCCTTTTCCCGGAAAACTCACATGACTGACCGGTGGTGGGGTTGAAGCATTTTTGGAATTTTCACCCCCTATCCTTGGGGAAAAATGATCCAAATTGACTTACGCATATTTTTCAAATGGGTTGGTGAAAAAACCACCAACTAGATGAGAATGGAGAGGTCAACGATGAATGAAGATGTTTTTCTCCTTTTTGTTAAAGATTCGTTTTTTTTCTCCAGCGAGTCGTCGTTTGTTGGTTTTTGGTTACCGGGTAACTTTTCAAGGCCTGGTTTGGAGGTGTTAAGATGTTGCAAAAACGATGGAAAACAAAAACCCTAGACATCGAGTCATACCTCTTGAGAAGATGTTTGGATGGTATGTTTTTGGGGCTCCAGTCATACTGAACCTCAGGAGGTGTTCGCCTGGATGTCCCACCGGGGGCAACGTGCCTCAGATCTTTGTTGTTTTCCGAAATGATGAAAAGATGTATCTAAGAATTTTCCAACACACTCCTGGAACATACCCTAGACCCAGAACCTACGGTTTATGAAGGAATTCCTTTCATTTGGGGTCTGAGGTTATGCTCCAGGTGTATGCTTTGCACCTCTGTGCAAAACCCAAGACGTTTAGACGAAGTCTGCTACAACAAGCTGGACTTTTTGATGATCTTTTCCTGGCAAGGACAATGACAAGGAGGCATTGGCATTGGCAGTTCCGGATTGGTGGTGGCAGGATCACAAAGAAACAACCTGGACCTTCATTGAAGAGTCGGTTCTGGTGGTACAAAGGGACATGGTGACATGGGCCGCCGAAGTTTTAATTTACAGACTCAAAAGAAGTTGACTCAGCCATTTTAGCTTGCAAAGATGAGTCTGTGCTGAAAAACCGACCTCCAAAGGTCCATGGGGTGGCTCTTTGGCGGTTTGTTGCGACGAAGATGTTGCAACAGGAAACCGGCCCATCGAGAAGGAGTGCGTCGCACTTCCTCTTGCTCGAGGTGGCAACCGTTTGCCGCGCGTCGCCACCGGTGAAGTACACGAAACTCTTGAAGTTGCTCCACCTCGACCCCGAAACCCAGCAAGATGCGCAGGTGGAGCATGGTGGAGTGGTGCAGCGGAACGAGATCAAGACAGCAAGGAACGGAGTCGCAGGTCGGAACGGTGCGCTAGGCAAATGCTGCGGGTGCAAGCATGTGCTTCACCAAAAGTTTCAGGTACCTAACCAAAAATGGAGGTACGGTACTATATAAACCTCATTATAGGGCTATTTCGGGGTTTCGCTTTCCCTTACATAAGCCGGATCCATGCGGCTTTAGGTATCAAATTCAGGGTTTGCTACATGTCACCCTCAACATCACAAGAGTCCACGTAGATTATCATCATTTTCAGCCCCTTTTAGGGTGAAAGGTACCCCCCACCAAACAGACAAATATAGCCAAGCCTGTTCATCTACATCCAATATGTTTTTTGCATTCGAGATGGCGTTTTTTTTTGCTTGTTTTTCGTGATGTTGGAGAGGGACATATAGCAAACTTGCAGAGGAACTTTAGATCTAACCATCCCGGATCGCATATTTACAGATTTATCACACACATCAACCAACCATTCATGTTCGTCCAATGGGAATCCTACTGGGTAGTCTGCACAGGTCAATAATTCGCAAAGCATCCCAAACCACTATACCTTGGCACATCTTAGTTGATCGCCTTATTCCCTGAACGCCCCTTAGAGTTGATCGTGGGATTTTACCTGTGGGCCCCACTAAAAGTTTAACTTTTAGCAGGGTTTTCCCTAAGGGTTGCCAAGATGATACCATGGTTAGTAAGTCTCCTATGTAGGGTTGTTCCCCTTATAAGTGGCCTAAATGGCTTAAAAATGGGGGTTACTAACTACTTACCAACTGGGATGATCCTCCAAGTAACCTGGATTGAATACAGTTTTTTTTTTGGGGGGTTTTGGGGTGCGGAAAGTCGGATACGTTGATCCGCAGGAGGAGTGTGGCTGCCGACTGGTCATGAGCAATCGGGTCCGGGGGGGCGAAAGCGAGGGTTTCTTGGAGGGTGGTGCGGGGAGTGGTACTTGGATGTCCCAGGAAGTTAGTAAATGGTTAGTAAATGGGTTACAACCTACTTATAAATGGGGTATGCTGGGGTTATAACCCACTTACTAACCATTTACTAACTTCCTGCAACATCCAAGTACCGGGAGTTATGAAGGGATGATGATAAAACTTGGATGTGTTTAAGCTGATTTTATCTGATTTTTCACGGATCCTACCATGGGATTCATCACCATCAAAGACCACCATTTGGGAGAATATTTTTTAAAACTTTTTCCAAGCATCTTATGCACATCTATATATAAGATGATGAAGATCGTGCAAACTGTGCTAGATTCACTGATGATCATTTACTATTGATAATGTAGTGAAAGGAATGGCTGAAGATGACTACTTTGGAATATTGGTTTGATGGACGCAATGAAATAATTGAGACATACACGAGTGAACAGTGAGTAAATAGTGAGTATACACATCCACCCAAAAAAAGTTCACACCTGGAACAACGACCGGATTGTTTTTTATCAAGTTGAATGCACCCCTACAAACTACCAAACTACACCTTGTAACCTGACTTATGAGTGATGTTGGAAAAATCCAATCACACAGATTTGGGGCTCCCAAAAACCATGGTTGAATACTGTTGTATGAAGCCTGAGTTTTGAAGCAGTTGAGGCATGGGTTGTCAATCATTTCCCCCCTTTTTTTTTTTCAAAACATCCAAAGGGTACGTTGGAATTCTTGTCAATCATGAACAGGCTTCAAACATTAGGGATGGCCAGCATTAGCCTGGAAGGGTCCAAACCTCCACTTTCTTGACATTTCAGGGCACCGTGAGGGCCATGATCTGAGAGAAACAAACTTGAGTAGGTATTGTATCTACATGGTGGTTTCAAATATTTTTATTTTAGTCCCTACCTGGGGGAATGATCCAATTTGACTAATATTTTTCAAATGGGTTGAAACCACCAACTCGGTATTCCCGTAAAGAAAAAAATCCACGCAGAGTGGAGCCCCTTTTTCCCAAGAGATGCTGGTTTACAGTGGGTTCTAACTACTAACCAATACTATTTACTCAAGAGTTCTCAAGCTTTTTAGGGCTCAAAGAAAAGCCGTGGGTTTAAAACGAATATGTTGGTATATAATTTATATATGGAACCAGCCATGTCCTTTGTTTTTGGTGTGGATGGGTTTTCACCCTCCCCAAAACAGCAGGAACCTTCCGCAACTCCAACATCTAAACAAAGCCATTAAGGGATTCCAGGTTATACCCCTCTGGATGCTCCCCCAGTAAGATTTAGGGAATTTTTGAAGGTTTTAGTTGGGATCCTCAATATGCTAAAAGCAGACGAAAATAGAATGATCCTTAAGTGGTCACGATGTGCGTTCTGGGAGAAGAAACTCAAGTGGAATAGTGACTTGTTACTGCTATAGGGCATCCCAAAGTTTTTTTAACGCACTGTTGATGGTTCAGAAATCCTGCTAACCAGTTGACATGGAAAATATCAACTGTTTTTGTACAGGTTAAATTCATCCCAGGTGGTGCAGGATCGAGATCCGTCTAAATTCACAGGACGAGTTCTATCCTCAAACCCGCTTGCGCCTTGTGGTGATTCACGGCGATGACCATGAGTCGCTGGGGATCCCGGGCAGAAACCTGTGTGAAACTTCAACCAAAAAGGACGGTTTTTGGAATCCTTGGGGTGGGTTTTTTTGTGTGTTTTGGGAATTGATGTTTAACATATTCTTGGGAAGGAGCGACTTAGAATGCGTATAGATGCATACATATTTACACCCCCCACCCCCAGAAATAGGCCCTTAGCCCGGGTTTTAGTATGTCATACAATATCTATTTTTTTAAAATCTAACTTCTGGATCATGTTATGACACATAAAAAAACCAAAGACCTGCAGCCCCTTTTTCTCTGTGTGGTCAACTCTTATGGGTTGATTAGCGCAACCCCACCGTTTGGGATCACGGGGGAAATGGGCTTACGCTTATGATCAGGGCTCATGAACACCGAACCGGTGGTGCAAGATGGGCCCCTGCCAGTTATAAATGGAGTTATGGGGCCCCTATAAATGGCCGAAAATAAATGGCTTAACTGTTCTTATAACCCTAGTTATAGGAGTTATAAACCCAGTTATAACTGGTAGGGGGCCCACCTTGCGGCAACTAAACTATTTTTGGAATTTTCACCCCCGAACCTTACTTAGAGGTTCAGGATACTTAGTAAGTGGATAGTAACCAGGGTTATAACCCCTATAAGTGGGTTATATGTCCCCTAACTAGGGTTATAAACCTACATATAGCCAGTTACCAAGTATCCTGAACCTTTAAGTAGGTACATGATCCAATATGACTACCCTCCGGTAATACTTACATGGCAATCAAAAAAAAGCCACCATTTTTAGTAGGAGATACATCGACTCAAATGGTCGGATTTTTCCAGCCAGCTATGTTAAAATTACCGGAGGGTCATATTTTTCAGATGGGTTGAGTTGAAACCAACCCACCAACAACCAGTAATCCCATTGGTTGCCGGCCATTTTTTTCCCTTCTTTCCAAGGATCCCAGCTTGGGACAGCCGCCTTCATGGCTGGCGGCATCCCAAGGTAAAAATTCAAGTAGCTACGAAGGTACTACTTACAAAAATTCCATTGGAAACCCTCGGGGTTGTCTGTATATACCCTAAGGTTTAGATGGGAAAGATACCAACAGGTCTCTTTTTGTAGAATGTTCATAATGAACCTCAGGTTGTAAGTATACTATATATATTGTATATATATATATATACATATTATTTATATGTAGGTGTTTAATGCAAGACAAAAAAATCCATTTGCACCGAAAACCCCCACAGTTTTTCCCAATTTTTTTGTAGCACTTTTTGTAAATTCCTTCCCCAGAAATCTGAACAACCAACCTGCCGCGCCGGACTCTCCCAGGATACTGAAAGCTATCGATAGGTTCGGGCAACCTATAACCAGCGCGTGTTGCTGGGGGGGGGTGTTAAGAGGGTCAATTCTAAGGAGGTGTATCAACAAGAGGTATTTCAGAACGGCAAGATCCAACCTATATCTAGGTGGTGGTTTCAAATATGTTTTATATTCATCCCTATTTTGGGGGAAATGATCCAATTTGATGGATATTTTTTGAGATGGGTTGAAACGACCAACTAGATATCTATATCTAAGGAATTTATAGTGACCTTTTCCCGCCGGTTGGGAAAACCCCAAAAGATAGTGAACTACGTAAGGGAATCCGTCCGGACCCCAAAATGCCTTGAAAAATGCAGCTTATAAGGATTTGTGATACATTGCCCAGAACAAATCTTTGCGGGTTTTTGCATCATTTTTTTTCCCTTGATGCAGTGTTCGGGTTGGTAACATGATGACTTAAGGATGGATGGAGTGATCTTATATGATTAATTCTTTTTGGATAGAAACACGAGGTATTTTTACAGGTAGGTGGTAGGTGTGTGATTCCTAGGTTGCAACAAATGGGCAAACCTACACATGTCAAGGCTAGTTGAACTATGCTAGGTGGTGGTTTCATTTTTTTAAGAAATTCACTCCGATCCTTGGGAAAAAGATCGAATTTGACTATATGATATTTTTATATATTTTTCAAAAATTTCCTCCATGTGAAAATGTAAAGAATATGAAAACCTATTTGACTATCTTAACCTTAGGCCAGTTGACTATATAATATTTTTCAAATGGTCGAAAGCACCACCCAGTATGGTTAAAGGATGATGTTAAAAGGACCTCCCGGCCTCCGGCCAAAAATGTAAAAAACAAGACGCATTTTGGGTGGTGAAAAAAAACACCCCTGGGCCTTCAAAAAAACCCGGGGCCCCAAAAAAGGAACGGCTTCTGGGATGTCCATGGTACTTAGTAAGTTCATTATAAAACCCTATGTAAGTAGGTTATACGTCCCCTAAATGGGTGAAATCAACCAACTTACTAACGATCGTTACTAACTTCCATCAACACCCTAGTTGTCTTCCAGTCCCAGCATTTTTCGGGGGGCGATTTTGTGAATTATCGGAAGAAAAAGCCTGATTCAGGCTGTTTGGATTTGTGGGTCAACTATAGGATGTGTCAAGTACTACAGGTTTTTGATCGGATTCTTCACGGTGAATCACTAGTTTTTTTAGACTTCTTCACCCTAGAATTTTTCGGGAGATTCAGTGGGGTGTTTCGAAATGTCACCGTGAAATTCACGTGGAATTTTACAGCCATTGATCCAACTATATGAGACATCCCAGGTACATAATGGTGAATCCTTATAGTTCATTGGGTCTCCTTGGGTCCCAGAACTGTGCAAAGTTTTTCATCGCAAGGATGGCTTTTGTCTGTGTACATTTCTGTGATGGAAGTTTTCCCTCGAATGACATTTTGATGGGTTGAAAACTTTCGTCCACCCACATGGGGTGAAGAAAGCCAACTAAGAAACAAATAGATCTTTACTCTTTCAATCACAAAGTGCAGAAACATGTCTGATTACACCCCTGAAGTTTTAAGATGGTTCACCTGAAGATCAGGCCTTGAAAGGAGATGAACTGAACTTGGAAACCATCATTGTAGGCTTCAGTCTTTAAACTTCAGGGGTGTACTTGGAGGACCATCCCAGTTAGCAAGTGTTAGTAACCCCGATTTATATACAATCAATAGCCATTTGGAAAGGGACCAACCCTACTTAGGGGACATATTAACCAATGGTTATTAGCCACGTTCGAACTGGGATGATCCTCCAAGCACATACGTGTGAACTGGCTACAAGCAGCTGCAACAAATCATTTCTGCCGACCTTTCTTGCCTCTAAACTTTGAAAATCAATGTTTGCTTAATCGTCCATGAATCTACGCACAGAAGCACCAAAAAAAGGTAGGGTTACAGCGAATCCGACCATATCTGAGATAGAATCTCAAATAAGTCTATCTCAATAGTTATCTTTCTAAAACTGAAGTATTTGGTACCTCTGCCATCCCACCCTGTGGGTTCCTTGTGTTTTTTTTTGTGGGACCTCGAAGTTATTCGCCGTTAGAAACGACCAGGATTTTAGAGCTTCTCTCGGAGTGTGCAGATGGGGAACGTACGGATGCCTGGATGATGGCATGCTACAAAGTGGGCTCGAAAACCAGGAAAGTAGGGTGAAACAACTCCATTTATAGGGGTGTCGGATCTATGACTTTGTAAGGTTTTCATACAAATTGGGCCCCGATCTTGTAAACAATTGTTTATACAAGGTGGGCCCCTACCAGCAATAAGCAGGGTTACAACCCCTTACTTCCAAGTCATATGGAAAAGTCTCAGTTTTTTTTTGGGGGGTTCAAACGCCTGCTCACCAGGTTTTTTTTGGGGTTGGCCGGGAAAAACCCGAACAGCCCCTTTGACCACAGGGTTCCAAATTGTAACCTACTTAAAGTTAAACTTTTCGCTTTGAGACCCGAGTTTTGTCCAGTTTTGTTGTAAATGTGATTCGAAACAAAACCCATTACCGCAAGGATTGAGTGATATGCATGCTACATAGATGGCCATGGTGTTTTCAAGCATGCCTTGATTCATCGATAAATGAACTGGTCGTATTTACACTATGTTTGTAGTGATTGCTGAAAATTCAGAGGCTTTGGAAGGCTCCAGAAAGTTTTTTTTTCTTTTGAAAAAGCGACTTTTGCTTTTGGACATGTCTTTGTGCTATGAAGTGGTGAGGGCATCTCTGAGTGCCATATCCATTGATGAGTTTAATCATAGGGAAAATGATGGGATGATACTCTTAATAATCAACCCACCTTAGATAGTGGGTGTTTATCGGATTTAGATCCCTTTTAAAGGGCTCCAACAAAGGGGGTTAAACAGCGGGCAGGGGCCCTCCATCCCAGGGGTACCACCATTTATGATTTAATCCATTCACTCCATGTTGGAAAGCTGGCTGCGTCAGAAGACGATGTTCCTATCCGATAGCCTGGCATTCCATGACAATTTCTACCGCAGTTGCATAGCATAAACACCATTGTGTGCAAGTTCAAGGACGCTTAATATCTACCTTTTCACCACCCCACCCACCAAAACCGTGAAAGTGGCAGGCCCCCAAAAAGGTGATTTTCAGATTCCGAAAGTTTCATCCAAGTGCTTTAAAAAGCACCAGGGATAGCTGGGGAGTACCAACTACTCACTCCAAGTCTGATCCTCTCACGTAACTTCAATTGGATCACTTCATGAGAACAGTGGTTTTCCGCGTAAAATCAACATGGAACCTGAAAAATGGAGGGTTTTCCAAGTTCGGAAACTCCTCTTCTCACTGTCCATTTAATGAGGTTCTGGCTGTTTTCTTCTCAGTAGGGTGTTAACGAAACGGAGGGCAGCCATACCCCCAATGGGTGCTCCGATGCTCTCCTCATCCGCCTAACAACGTAGGCCCCTCCCAGCTATAAGTAGGGTTATAACTCCACGCATAGGGGTTAGAAGTTATAACCCCTAGTTCCCCATTTTTTTGAGGCATTTACAGGGGTTATAACCCTAGTCACCCATTTACTTTGGGCCATTTCTAGGGGGCTACCCATCGCCGCTCGTTTGGCCCATCATGGCCTATACCCCTGGAGGTGAAAGTCCAGGTGGCCGTCGGGCGGTTGAAGGTGAGGCTGACTTCTTGGGCAAGGACCACTGTGGATGGAATGGGCTGAAGCTTAGAACTGGATGGGCTCCCAGTTGAACTTCAATTCATCACTTTTTGTTTCACCTGGGGCCCGGTGGCAACTCAAATATTTTTGTATTGCTACCCCGATCCCTGGGGAGATGATCCAATTTGATGAGCATATTTTTCAAATGGGTTGGTTCAACCACCAACTAGATCACTAAAGGTTGAGATGCGAGGGCCATCCCAATTAGGAAGTAGTTAGGATCACCCCCATTTACAAACAAGCCATGTTCATGGCCATTTGGAAGGGAAACCCCACAACCCGATCCTGAAAGGGAGGACGAAAACTAAGCATGATTCTTCAAATGAAGGTTTAGCTTGGGATTTCTGGAGGCCTAGAAAATTTCTGTCATCCTGGTGGTGACTGGCAAGCTGACTGGGGGGGTAGACCCAAATTGATACCCAGATGTAATGATAATGATACCCTTAACCAGATGTTATTACATGTTTAGTAGCTTAGCAGATCCCATTATAAACCTTCACTTTCCACCCAAATGACCTTAATTAATTTGTATGGCAATTGTAGGTAAAAAATACCTTGCATGGATCCTGTCGGTATCGGACCTTCCAAAGAATTTGCCCAGATGTAACTCTAGTCTTCCAAATTACCTCCTGAGGTTTGGTGTTTTAGGTATGTTTTTGGGGTCCAGTCCTACCTTCAAGCCCAAGGTGTTTGGAGCCTAGGGTACTGATATCCTAAACAATTTTAAATTCAGGGGGGTTATAACCCCCTATCAATAGCCTTAAAAATAGGTAACTGATGGTAACTGCAACCCGACTTATAACTTATAGGGATATGGGTTATAAGTTATAAGTTATGGCTCCATTGAGAACTGGTACTCGTAGGTCAACCGGTCAACCCCCATCTTGTACCCTTAAAACATGTGTTGCCAGGTGATTCAATCCATGACACCATGCGAGTTGCGATCTCCACCATTGATGCAGTGGGCAAAGCTGCGGACAGGCAGATCAAGACAGTCTCCACATTGGCGTTACTTGCCAAAGATGAGGCGGCATTAGAGAGAGTGCTCATTCAACCTCTGATGTCTGGTTGGAGATGCACAGATGGAGCAGAACTTCGGCTAGCCGAGGCAGAGAAACCCATCGCGGAGGCCATCCTGTAGCACATGTGGGCTCTCTGCAATCAAGAATGGACAACACAACAGACTCCAGATACAGCTTCCCCAGCGGCGGGCACAACACCACCGAGCTCTGCCAAGTCGGGCAGTGATGAGAAGGTACCAAAACAACTACCTCCGGGCGTGTGGGCCCAATTGATCAATGCATATAAGCCCCAGCAGATTCAAGGACAAGATAGAACGTTCCCAATCCAGGAGGTGATTGGAGCTGACCAAACGTTAGCTCGAATCTATCAGTAGCTGCATGTTTCAAAGCTCTTTACCCCCGTGAGGATTGGGGGAGATCTCCAAAAGAGCCAAGCTTCCGGAGAGCCTAATCCTCTCAATAGGCGGGAGAAGCCGGCTACCACCTTCACAGTGAGCAATGAGAAGTTGGTGGCCACTGAGGACACGCCCTGGCAGCCAAGGAGTGTCCTTTCGATCCCGGACGGTCTTTCCAGCATCCGATGGGACCTCTTGAAACCCCGATCGTTGGATGTCACTTAACTCAACCTTTGATTTCGGGTCACGTATTCACCACCCCCAAAAAGGTTACCAGCAGAATTGCCAGGAGAGTGATGTTTTACGGATTCTACTATGATAAATCACCACCATCAAACCCAACCCCTGGAAGTCGGCTTTAGCCACCATTTAAGCAAAAATGCTGGTGAATCCCTTTGGATGATGATAAACGGTACTTACAAAAATTCCTCAAGTTCCCACATCTTTTGGCAAAAGGAGCCCAACGAGTTGGTCATGCGCCTGGCAGTACCGCAACTGGGATCCAACGGAAGTTTTTGCGACTGCGCGTACCGACGGTCCTGGGGTGTGGCTTTAATTTGTGGGTTGATACAAACTTACCAAATCTTTGGTTCCACCATTCCGAAAAAAACCCTGAGTTCACCAGCTAAAAGTGCTCAACTTTTAGCCACAAAACCCAAGTTTTGCCTATCAAAGTCGGTCTTTTGGTGGACAAAAATGATTTGTTGGAGGATGTCATGTCAGGTCATGATGTTAGCCAGTCTAGTCAAGTCTACCCTAACCCTCCAGGGAACCAACATATCCCACCGGAAAGGGAAAAGGAAGAATCATCGACTCAAAAGTGTCGGCTAGGAAAAGGGGATATGTGATCGTTTCCAGGAGGCTACTCTCTCAGGATTTTTTTTTTTCAACCACCACTTACTGTTGATGGAAGAAATCCTACACCACCTGCGATGTATAATAAAACCTCATGTATCATGGGATTTCAATGGATTTCAACTCTCAACCTCAACCTGGTGAAGTTTTTTCCCGGAAAATCCTGGTTGCCAACAAGAAGCAACCTTACGGGTCAGCTTCGGTCACGTCTCAACGCAACCCTTCACTGGCCAACCCACTGAGGGTGAAGGTGGGCTCGGCCATCATTGGGCCAAAAGGAGCACATGTCCAACAGCTCAAGGAGGTCCCCCTTGGTAAAAATGGCGGGGGATGGTTGTAGGGATCTACTGGGAGGATGGATCAATGGATCACCCCACTTAGGAAGTGATGGGGAATCTAAGCCAACGAGCATCTCTACAGCTACTTATCGCATTTTGCATGGACAATTTGCAAAGTCAATGAAGTACCCTCCCTGAAACTATCAGCGAGTTTACACCTGAAAATGGATGGTCCGAAATTTGCATGGAATGTCACAAAAGGTTTTTGCATTAGTGCTCCGATGGACCGCGGTGGTGTTTACAAAGATGTTTTTTTTGGAAGTTTCACCTACCAAGGACTTGGGGAAAAAGATGAGGCAAGTTTTCACGGACATTTAAAATAAAGTTAATATCATCTCTTCAAATTGGGTCGTTGAAAAGGCTAACTATGGTTGGAATATTCTTTAAAGAGTACAGGATCCAGAACAACAAAAAGTGTCGATTGAACCACTGAAGAAGATGCTTTTTTGCCATTACAGGCTGTAACATGGGCTTATCCTGGTGCTTCTATGTTGATATTATATAGCCCCTACACATCCGTGGCACCTGATATATATATATATATATATTTACTCATGGCTAGTCCACCTGCCCCCCTAACGACACCCCCCCTCGCGGAAATATGGATTTAATAAGGCCTTATGAAGGGAAACCAATGGTTAATGAGCCCTGATTTAAAGCTCTTCTTTCTGAAGGGGGTTGGTTGACTAGCCAAGATTTTTTCCCTACCTTTGGGTTGATTTCTATGGTATCAATTACTGGTTAGATATACCATTTCGTCCCATGGCTATCCCATCTTGGGTAGCAAATCTCTTATCCACAAAAAACACTTCCAGACCTCATGAATGGCTTCAACACGTTCAGGAATGCTCAGCCAAAGTCATCATTGACAATGAACACAGGCGACTCGGAGCCAGGAAGAAAAGAAACACACAAAGAAATGGGGGGACTTTTTTTGACAAGCCAGTGTAAGAGGATCCGTATTGTATCTTGGAATCTTGGCACATCTTAGTTTAGCCTTATTCCCTTAGCCCCTTAGAGTTGATCGTGGGATTTGACCTGTAACCCACTAACAGTTTAACAAACTTAGCAGGGTTTTCCCTAAGGGTTGCCAAGGTATAACCAACCAGGATTGCATGGAATGTCCATAGGGGTTTTGAACACTGCTCAAATACCTTGTTAGGATTTATCATGGGAATCTAAGGGGGGCTCTCCTCCCCAACGCCAGGCCTCAAACTCTTGAAATTTTTGGCCCCTTGATATCCAGCCCAAAAAAAAGGGACACTGAATGAGGGACCCCTGTTTTTTCCTTGCAAAGAAAAGGGGGTGGCATTGAATAGACGTTTAATAGATTTTAACTGGCACCCTTGGATTTTTTTTTTCCAATGAACCTGGGCATAGTCAAAACTTGGCAAAACCCAAGCATTCCCTCGGCGGACTTGGTTTTCAAAGACTTTTTAAACCCATTTTCACCCGGCAAAACGTGTGGGGGAAATGATGAAACAACATGTAACGACTACCCTGGAAGTCGGCACGCCACCATTTGTAGTGCTTCTTTTGGATGATGATCAATCCGTACTTCCTAAAAAACATAAAAGACGGTGAAACTCGTAAACCAACCTATCAAAAATGGTGGCCGGCTGGACTTCCAGGGACTAGACATGCATTTCTTAAATGACATGGCGGTTTCTTTGAGCACCAAGAAGATACCTTAAACCTTAGCTTTCAACCCCCTTTTTGGTGTTGGCTTTTTCTGGGTTTGAGAGAGGATGTTTCACAGGGAAAAACATATGAGCAATTGAAAAACAACCAACATGTTTCCCCCAACAAGTGTGTTCCCTACAAAGGTGGGGTTGCCAACCAGGAAAAAAATGAAGTTATAACTCCTATAAAGTATGGTTATAATCCCAGTTGCCCAACTAGCTGGTGGTTTCAAATATTTTTTATTTTCAACCCGGATCCTTGGGGAAATGATCCAATTTGACTTACGCGTATTTTTTTCAAATGGTTTGGTTCAACCACCAACCAGCCCAACGGTTTTTGTAGATGCACCCGTGGGACCGTCGGGCTCGTTGGGTTGGCAATTCCAGGGCGGGTCACCAAGCCTGCCGGGTGGCAGCCGGCTACGAAGGATTGAGGCGGGGGTACGTTTTTTTCAGTGGAAAAAAAAGGTGGGACGTTTTGCTTGTAACCTATTAAATGGCCGAAAATACAGGGGTAACTGTATAACTTATAGGGGGTATAATTCTCATTTGTAACTGGTACTTGGTGCAAGGGTCTCTAAAGTCCTTATATTGGGTATAAACTCATTCCACCTTTAAAAGGGAATCCTTAATGGGTTTTTTGGAAACCTGACTATCGGGTTGGTGAGTTTATTTTCTACCACAGGGAGCCAATGGGAACCTTGTTAACAATTGTTTTCCCATAATAAGGCCTTATTGAACCCTTATTTCCCGAGGAGGGTACGTTAGGGGAGGTAGGTTGACTAGCTATGAATCGGGTTGTGCAGGGTATACACTTGGAGGATCATCCCATAAGTTATAACCTCTATAAATGGCCGAAAATAAGTGGGTAACTGGGGTAAAATCACCCTAGTTGTACGTAGGGGATATAATTACATTTGTAACTAATACTTGGAGGATCATCACAGTCAGTTGCAGTGGTTAATAACCATGGTGAATATGAGTCCCCTTTCAGTAGGGTTGTGGGACCCTTTCCAAATGGCCTTTCCATGGCTATAAACGGGGGTTTGCTGATAAATCATGCGAAAATTACTTCTTAGGCCATCTGGTTGGTACTGGAAACTCCTTCGGCCATGGCGGAAGAAGGATGTCTTTGGGAGTTCTTTAGAATTTTTGGGGGACAACCCAATATGTACACCCTGGAAGTTCTTGTAAACATAGGCACTAAAGATGGTTCGGAAAATGAAACTCCTTTCAAAAAATCATCCTTTGGGGTATCCGTGTTCAATTTTCAGGGGTGTATGTAGAATGATTAATTACATACAGTATAGACATAGACATATCGAAATATGTATGTGTATATTTAAACCAAACAAAACACATGAACTATACATACTATACACAAACTACCAAGAACCGTGGGTCCACACTATCGCGAACTGCAGTGACGAGTGGGACGACCGAAACAGTCCTAGGGTTTGATCAGAGCGATCCCAAAAGGTCTTCGACTCTTTGCAGCTACACTTGGGCTGCATTTCTTATGTTGCCACTGCCCCCAACGATGCGGTGGCCATGTTGCAGCAATTTTTCAGAGTTTGCCTAGATGCGTGCGTGTTCCACCTTCCCCCATACACTTGCAAATGTGGCTGATGTTGGTGGAGAGGATTGTGTTAGACCATTTCAGTTGTGTGTGTGTGTGTGTTACAGTGAAGGTTTTTGGTGGTGCGAAGAATATATCTCACCGCATCAACGTGACTTGGGGATCTTGGGGTGTGTGTGCATGCTCGTCAGTCAGGCAGCTTTGCGCTTCGTTCGCCAGTGGACTGAAAAAAACTATACACAACATACCAGGTGATTCAGCCGCCGTGACCTTTTCATCCCCTAGTCAGTTGGAGGTCACAGACTTAACCATTCCAAAAGGGTCACGTTTTTTCACCATCCCGGAAAAGGTCACTATCGCAGAATTGCCAGGTATACACAGGTACTAGTACTATAATTTGTACCTCACGGACTGACTCATCATCATCATCCCCCAACCTTCACCGAAATCCTCCTCCACAGAATGGTGGCGCAACGAATCATGGAGCGCTTGGAGGAGGAGCTCCGGGCCAGGCGGGCCCTCCGACATTTTTTTGAGGATGGCGAGGGTACTTGACCGCAACCAGTTTGACAGGGGTGGGTTGAGTCCCACCCTCCCGGAAACTAACATATTTGGGGGATGAAAAAATTCAAACCAGTTTTATATGGCGATGATGATAATCATGGTACCAGTAACCATTATAAGCTGGGTGGTGGTAACTCAAATATTTTTTTATGTTCACCCCTACACCTTGGGGAAGATGATTCCCATTTTGATTTGCGCATCGTGTTCTTAAATGGGTTGAAACTCAACCACCAAACCAGGAAGGCGTTTCGGATCCTTGTTGAATTTGTTTCCACCAACCCCTACTTGGATGTCCCAGGAAGTTAGTAAATGGTTAGTAAGTAGGTAATAACCTACCTATAAATGGGGTATATTGGGGTTATAACCTACTTACTAACCATTTACTAACTTCCTGGGACATCCAAGTATTTCCAGCCGCAACAAAAAACCCAACAAAAAAACCCAACACAAAAGTTCCGAGGCCTCCAGATTTTGAGGCCTGGGCGTGCGGGAAGCCCAGTTTTAGTAAACCGCGCTGATCGAAAAAACCGGATCGGTTTGGGGGATGGATGGTGGGGATGACAATGGAGGCGGTTACACTCCCTGAAACTAACGTAGCACCTGAAAATAGACCTCTGGAAAAGGAGATTTCTATTGGAAACCACCATTTTCAGGTGCCATGTTAGTTTTTGGGAGTGTACACCCTGGAAGATGAACGGCTGGAACCTACAGCCATCACCCATTTTTTAAAGGAAAATGATCTGAACCAAACCTCCATGAGGACATGTTCCATGTTAATCTTCCGGGGGTGCAAGTGAATAATTTCCCCCATAAGTTACCCAGAAGCTTCCCAGGTTTGATGGATGTTGATGGATGGGGTGGTGGATGGGGGACTTGGGTGTGAAGTGCATGTGTTACAAAGGTGGGGGGGTACCAAGACCCAGGTTTTTTAAGTGAGGTGAAACAAGAAAACCCCTATAAGGTATGGTTATTTCACCCCAGTGAAACCGTGGATACATTGCCTCCATTGAGTCCTTCATTCTCTTGGATTTGGTTTTGTAGGCGACATCTTAGTTTAGCCGGACATTCCCTTAGCCCCTTAGAGTTGATCGTGGGATTTTACCCGTGGGCCCCACTAAAAGTTTAACTTTTAGTCCCGGGGACCAAAGGGTTGCCAAGTTTTGTAGGTGACATTTTTTTTACTTTGTACGTTGGTAAATCACCATGAAACCAGAAGATTATTGGAACATTTTGCGAGCACCTTATATAAGCAAGTCTGAGTTTTCACAAGGGTGATTATCCAGAAACTTCCCCTAAACAAAGGTTTCAGCCTACATAAACACACCCAACATATACACAATTGAAGAGGGTATCAATTACCAAACCTTTCAAGGGATCAATGAATACAAATCAATGGGCATTTTGAGAGGTTTTTCTCTTCGATATTGCAATGATATTATGGTCACCCCCTGCTTCACTCACCCCACAGATACGCTACAGTGCATTTAAATTTCTTCATTTTTTCGAAACCATTGATCCTAAATTCAGGATATCCTTGTGAATCTCCCAGCATTCACGGAGGTTTTGATACATCCTAGATGGTCAATGAAAAATCTGACTCCTTTCCGTGCAGGAATTCTATAATATGGTTCTTAATATGGTTATATACCTTCACCCTGGAAATTTCGACTTTGGGGCACTCAACAAAAATGGGCAGTTTTGGGAAGTTCGGAGATGAACCGAACTTGGAGGTTCCATCATTTTCAGGTGAACCATGTTAAACTTTGAGGGTGTAGAATACAAGTACAATTTGAATCTAGATCATACTGAACCCCCATTTAAATATGGTCACTTTGGAGTCGTCCAATTTCAGTGGGGCCTTTGTCCGCACAATCTTTTGGGATGCGTAAGAAGCGGTGGTGCCAGCTTAGATTTGTTTGCTGGGCATATCTTAGATTAGCCTGATTCCCTTAGCTCCTTTGAGTTTAGTGGGATTTAAGAGTGTAACTTTTAGCAGGGGACCTAAGGGTTGCTATGTTTAAGGTGATTTCTTATTTAAAAAACTTTGGTAATGGTATTCATCGCCATCAAATCACCATTTGGATATATAATAATGTTCATGTTTTTCCAAGCATTGAAGATGCAACACTAAAGGTAGGGGGCATCACCATGGGAAAGGATGTTGATCATCAAATCCCATGATACTTGGGAAGCCGAAAAGGAAAGAAACACATCTCTTTACAAAAAACCCCGGAAAACTAACAGATGAAACCCAAAAAATTGGCGGTTTGGGGTCGATGTTTACCCCCTTTTCCTTTCAACAACCGGTATTTTCAGCTTCCCAGCCGTTTTGTTTTTCGGGGCTGTTGTACTGGAATGTCCTGCTGGTACTTAGGTAATTGGATTATTTCACCCCTATTAATAAGTAGATTGTAAGTCTACGTCCCCTAAATAGGTGATGTTATAAACCAACTTACGATCACGAACTCGTTACTAACGATCACTTCCAGCCGGACACCCGGGCCGTACCCAAAGTTCGTGTGCATTGCGGAAAGGAACATCCGAAGCTTCGGTTGGGAGGACGAAGACCTTTGGGGCGGCAAGGGAGGACATGGTGAATTTCTTGGCTTTTGAACTTGTTGGTTTCCTATGTATCCACCCGAAAAAACCCACATATCCCCTTTTCAAAGGGATCATGTTGAAAGGAAATGAATCATCTGAACATATCTTGAACCAACCATCAATTTTTGGGGGAATATTTGTTACTTTAATGTACCCGATTGAATTTTAAGATAGGTACCCAAACTGATGCCATATTTTTGGATCCGCCGGAGATATTTCTTTTGCAAATCACCTCTGAGTGTGAAAGTGGAAAGTTTTAGATCATTTCTCAGAATTCATGGCAAGGATTACTAGGTGGTGGTTTCAATTTTTTTTATTTTTACCCCAACTTGGGGAAAATAATCCAATTTGACTAATAATTTTCAAATGGGTTGAAACCACCAACTAGATTATGCGGTTTAGAAGTTCCAGAAGGGACCGGGCAGCCTACCTGTCCTGAACAACAAGAATCATGCTGACAAAAGACCAACTTCATCTTGCTGCAGCAAGCCTTTGTCCTATAAACATAGGGGCCTACTTGGAGGATCATGGTAGTTAGTAAGTGGTTAGTAACCCCCATTTATAAGCCATTTAGGCCATTTGGAATGGGAATAGCCCTACTTAGGGGACTTACTATCCATGGTTATTAACCACTTACTAAATGGGATGATCCTCCAAGTACCCTCCAGCAAACCAAGAAATCGCCATGGAAATTCTCCATTTTTCCGGGTAGAGACCATCAAAAATTTGTTGGCCAGTTATTTTAGTTTGGAGTGTATGACAATGACATGCCAATGATGCCAAAGGGCTTGTGTGTTGGGCACAAGTGTCTCTGGCACGTTTTCGACACTCTGTCTATGAATGCATATGTATAGTCTATACACATGTGTTTTAGTTAACTATTTAGATTTGTTTGTTTGGCGTTTTCTACTTCCTCCCACGCTAATTGACTCTTTGTTGCAGAGTTTGTACTTTTCAAAACCATATTAATTAAGCAAATCCTCAAATACATTTTGAGTTGGAAGTCTTTTTCAACCAAAGCAAACAAGGGTCATTTCATCAAGGTTGTCCAGGGAACCTCAGGTAAACCAACATAGCTGGATGGAACTCCTCCTTTTCCAATATCAAATGAGCAATGAAAGAAATCCTACCTTGTTATATATGGATTATAGTAAACCCTTATAAGGATCCCTATTAAACAACCAGTATTTCATGGAAAGTAAGGGACCCCGTTTTTTTTGAGGTCCCGTGGCTCTTAAATGCATGGTATTACCTGGGCAAATTAGCTCGCGACCTCACACAGCCTCGCCTCAAAAGGATCCAAAGGTAGCTAAGGAAGGGAAATCCCCTTATTTCAGGGAAATCTAGGTTGGTGGAATATCATCATTTGGCCATGAATGATGAAAGACGACCAGTTCACCGCCGTTTTTGTCACGTATCAAATGTGGTGGTTTTCATGCAACTGGGCTGTGCTTAGTATATAGTGAGTGTTGCAACATTCAGTGAGGGTGGTTCAACGGCACCAACCAGGTAAGGGGGAAAACGACCGACTCTGAAAATGACAAAATGAACACTTGGTTTGATGAACTTTTATCCTGTACCCTACATACCCTTGGCTTCCAACCACCTTTGGGTTGGAGGTCTGACTGGACCTC
This sequence comes from Breviolum minutum Mf 1.05b.01, assembly GCA_000507305.1. Classification (NCBI taxonomy): domain Eukaryota; class Dinophyceae; order Suessiales; family Symbiodiniaceae; genus Breviolum; species Breviolum minutum. Next base: position 17,734 of record DF242004.1, on the reverse strand, counting down.
CAAAACATACCATCCAAACACCGTTCACCTCAGGAGGTAATTTGGGTTCGACAACGGATACACAAATTATATAGATATTTATGTCTTTTTTTTGCATTAAAATTTCATTTTTTGCAATATTATATTTTTTACATACCGTACCCAAAAACATGTCAAATCGTTGTTTTCAAGTTTTCAAGCCACCTTTTCACCCAAGGTTCCTGGGGTGGAAAACTCGTCATGAAACACCAGGAGAGCCAAGGAGGTAAAGGCGGTCATGGCCGACCACGCAGTCGCAGTTTGGGGTCCCTGAAAGTGTCCGTAGTAGGATGTTTGCAGGCTCTGTATATAGATAGAGACATATAAATATACACCCGGGAAGATTAACATAGAACCTGAGAATACACCCCTGGAAAAGGAAAATCATCTTCCAAACCGTCATTTCCAGGTTCTATGTTAATCTTCGGGGGTGTAGTATATTTATATATCAAATATTACATATATGTATTTTTTATTAGTTATTTCGGTTTTTTGAAATCATAGAACTTATAACTCATTACGCAAGAGATATTTACGACATTTCTTTAGAGGACATCCCAGTATACTGCGCGCCTTTTCCTAAACTATTTAGTCAATTCCTGCAAGCATCCTTCTCTCCCCCTTGTTTTGCTTGACATACGGTTGATGGGCAAAATCCTGCACCAGTTGATAAGCAGGTTATCCCATTATTTTCAGGGTTTTATACATCCCAGGTGGTGCAGGATTTCGTCCATCAACAGTAGTTTGATATGAAACATCACCACCTAAAGGCAAAAGATGGGCCCACATTTTTGCACTTCGAGGGCCAGGGGGTATGAATCTGACCTTCCCGAGCTAAGTGAGGGTTTTTTCAATCCCCTGGTTGGAGGTCACTTAATCCTTGAAGGGGTCACTTACTCATCCCAAAAGGTACACAAAGAATTGCCAGGTAAGGGTTGATCATCATCTAAAACTAGATTGGGTGGTTTCAAACATTTTTTATTTTCACCCCGAAAAACTTCGGGAAGATTTCCAATTTTTTTCCAATATGTTTCAGAAACCTTGGAAACCAGCAACTAGTTTGGGTTGCCCCCGAAGCCCAGTAACAGTAACAAATGAAGGTTCCCCGAGCCTAAAAATGCAATGTCATGCTGGCGGGTGACGATTGCAACCTTGGAAGGGGGATAACCCAAATATATAAGTACATAGTACATAGTACAGAATTACGCCCATTCTGGCGTTCATATGTCATCCGAAAGTTTGGTGTCATCCAATATTCCGAAAAGCAACTGGAAGATGCCACCATTTTTTGTGCGAGAAATATGGCTGTGTCCTTAAATGTTGGTACCCCCAAATCATCCACTTTTAATTGGGTTTTCCATGATTTTCACCATCCATTTTGGGGGTACCCCTATTTTTGGATTTCCACCCAAATGCAGTGAGTTTGGAGTTTGAAACTTGGCGATGTTGAACAATTTACGGATGCCGCTATGTAAGCCCCTCAGGCCGATCAGTCCTTAACTATAGGTGGTGGTTTTCAATTTTTGTAAATTTACACCCCGATCATTGGGGAATTTGACCAAATTTGATGCATATTTTTCAGAATTTTTTGGTTCAACCACCAACTGTAGTTAAGTTCCATTTTTTCTATAGCTGTTGTGAAAACGGAAAGGGTAGCGAGTTACAAAAGTGATTCGGGGTATGTATGGAACGATTCCACCAAATTTTTCGATCACCAATCTCGAGCAATGAAAATTTCGGGTCCCTTGTTGTGTAGGGTATTTTGCGGGATGAAATGCTACCCAGATATGTGGGGATTATAATAAACTTTAAACCATGAAATAAAGGATTCCTATCAAATAACCCGTATGATGGAGAGAAATCTCTTGGAACCTAAGAGTTGTTAGCATTCCTCAAAAGATGTTTTTTTTTGAACTCTAGACTCTAGTATCAATGGTTAGGATCGATCATGTGTCGCTTGTTTCACCATTTTCTAGCTGGTGCGGGTCAATCGTGATGAGCAAATGAGCAGCCAAGATGGGTCATTTTCCCTTCCAAAGAAGGTAAGCCAAACTCCAAGCCAAATTCCGAGAAATCTCACTGACCAACGGGGGGCGCTGTTGTCAAGCGTCGTGGTTGATAGAGGTCGTGATAGGGGCCATGCTGTATACCCATCACCTCATGCTGGGGGTGGTATGGACGTGGGGAAGCTCTGAGATGGGTTGCCAACTCAGAGGTGAACTTTTGCCAGGTGATTCAAGCCGTGACCTTTTGATCCCCTAGTTGGAGGTCACTTAACCTTTGAAAAGGGTCACTTAACACACAAAGAATTGCCAGGTGTTTGTTTATTCGATGTTTTTTTTTTAACCGGATTTGATCCCGTGCATAAATCACCATGAAAAACAAAAACAACACTATTTTGGGGTCAATATTGGTGGAATTTTTTGGAGGAAAAACTCCAGTTGAAATCACAAAAACAAAACACATTTTGGAGGAAAAAAACTCCAGTTGATTCCTTTGTCACGAGAAGGATCAAAGTATTGGAGACCTGTTGTTTCACATGGACCCTGAAAAGTACCACCCAAAAACTAACATTGCGATGGAACATCACCATTTGGAGATACCATGTTCAAAACGGTTGATTTTCCATTGTCATGCCTGGTCTTTGGGGGTGTAGCCATCTCAAAGGAAAGTAGTCTTCCAACCGTCATTCTTCAGGGGCGAGCTGTTAAACTTCAGGGGTGCAATATGGCTGTGGCCCAAGATGAGGCTGCATCTTTTAAGATGACCAATCTTGTTGATGGTTTCTGTAATGTTGGTGGTTTGTAGCCACCCCAAGGAATATTTAATCCTTTGATAAATGTGCAATGGGTGATTCTAAACAGGCACCATCAATCACCATCAATTTCCAATTCACCAGTAATTTACTACCATGAACCACCAAACTAACCACTGAAATAATCACCACGTCAACCTGTCTTGAGGTTCATGTTTTGCGTTTTTGTTTTTTTTTTCTCTCAGCTTCAAAAACCCTGAAAGTGAAGGAAACGACCATTAAAGTACGTCCATACCCTGAAATTGTTGATGAAGTGAATCCCTACTAAAATCCATGGGTCTTTTCGGAAAGACTATCTATTTCCATAATGGACTTTGGACCCCCAAATTTTTGGGTTCAAGACCATGAAAATTAATGGCTCTTCCTGGAATTCCAAACAAATATCTTTCTCATGGTGAGTCAATTGAACATATTGAAATATTTCAGGGCTTATTAAACCCTTATTTTGCGGAGGGTGTGTGGGTCGTTAGTGGGGGGGGGGTTAGGTTGACCAGCCATTTTTTCCAGCTGAAACCACAATCATCACTTTTCTAGGATTCTTAGGTGGGGTGTTCAAGGGGAGGGGGTGTTCCTGGGGAACCCTAAGGATTCCTAGGGAAGATTGGGGAAAGAGGTTAGGGAACATTAAGAATGATTATATAGGGGAATCACCACCCCCCTTAAGAATCCTATTAATGTATATTGACTCCAACTCTAGAGTTGATGACCATACCGGACCTATAGGAAGACAATGGGAGTTGATCAAATTCAACTAATATTTTTCAAAGGGCGGTTAAACCAACCAGCTACTTGGAGGACCATCCCATTTAGTAAGTGGTTAGTAACCCCCATTTATAAGCCATTTAGGCCATTTGGAATGGGAATAACCCTACTGAGGGGACTTACTATCCATGGTTATTAACCACTTACTAACTGGGATGATCCTCCAAGTAGGAAACGAGGCCGAGGCCATCAACTTTCGACGGCCCAGGTGCTCCATGAGGCGATGGGTCAACTAGGTGAGGCCGTTGACTTTGAGTGCGCCAAGAAAATCGGACGAAAAAAATTGGGGCGCCCAGATGTGTTTTTTCCCTTCCCAAAAAAGTGATGTTATTATTCGGGGGTCCACCATAAGGACCTTG
>DF242003.1:0-65799 GCA_000507305.1 Breviolum minutum Mf 1.05b.01 | reverse complement strand
ATATAAAGAATAGACCGTGAAAGTGTATAAAGACATACATTATCTACATGCATAGATTTTACAACGAACAAACGCCTAAAAGATCGAAACGTGAAAACGTACATTATGAAAGAAATGCAATGTCCATGTCTTTGGAGCCGCATAAACCTTGCAGCCACGGCTGCATGCTGCACAACACTATACGTGCTTTAAAAAGCTTGGAACACCTTCAGTTAAAGAAAAAGGATTCAGGATCCTCATGCCGGCATGCAGGCAGTCCTCTCACATTCACCCCTTTGGATTCAGAGCTCATCAGAGATTCCTCAGGGGGAGGCAACGTCACCATTTCTCAACATCCGTGGAGGACTCAGATGTCTCAGAATCCTCCGAGGGCACGAAGCAACCCTGGGCCTCGAGGAAAAGAGGAGAGGGACACGGGACCCAAATCACAAACAATGATGATGAGAAATTTAGAAAAAAAAACATCTACTGCTAGGACCTCTTTGCAAAACTTCTGAGAGCCAAGGCTCTTTAAAAGCTCTAGTGATCTATTCTTTTCTTTTAGTGCTAGATTGGCGGAAGCTGTATCGAATGCAAAATGTCCATCCATTTCCATCACCTAATGACTCTTTTGACTCAGTTGAATGTCCAACCGTTTCCTGCCTTGACTTCCACGTCATGCGCGCATTGTTCCAAGGAATGTCCGGATGTTTCAGGTAGCCAACACAGGCCGTAAGCAAACCTCACGGCTGTGAAAATAAGGGTCTAAGAATCACCAGTTACGCTTTAAATGATGTTTTACAGTTTTGTTAGACGACTACTCATGTTTCACCATGCAAATCCTGGCATGAACGCCTATTTAAGGTGGAAGTTGAATTGCTCTCTTTTATAAATTCCTGTCGTTTCAGCATGTTCACCATGACTCTCTAACCTCGAACATACAGTATTTGGACTTGTGCCCCATTGTGACACAGCTGACTTTAAAAAGTCAACATCACAAGATGAAAAGCAGAAAAACACGTTGAAGCAACCAACAAATTGCTTCATGGTTCGTGTTGCCTGCTCGAAAACGAAGCATTGAAAAAAAACGATAAACAAAAAAAAACGATTGAAGATTCAACCCAAGGTGCATCAGCACTGCCACGCACACGTAGGTCAGTAAACCCAATGAGCCCAGCGACATGACCTAGAGTGAGGGGCTATGATAAAACATGCAATACATAGGATCTGTTCCATTTGCTTTGATTTGAATTTGTTGCATTTTCAAGACTTCCTTCCAAAAAATAACTCGAAAAACGGTCGATTTTTCAGCGCTTCTCAACCCCCGCCTGCACAAAGGTCAAAGAGGTCAACCATCCAGTACCGAACAGCGTTGCCGTGGCCATGGCCTGTGCGGCAGAGGCATAGCGTGGCCCACCCGCGGCAGTGACCTGGAGACCACGTGGCCCGAAAGTCCAAAGCTTGAGCTTTGCAGATGGTTTGCTGTAAGATATATGCAGTCTAATTGTTTATGCCATAACCAGAACTAATTGACTTTGTGTCTATATCAAATAGACATATTTATGGAACATAGTGGTTGTGTATACATATGATCTGTAGCCTGAAAGTCCAAAGAAGATGAAATGCAAGTATGTTAGAAACAATACGATATGTATATATATATATATGTATATTGTCCATATATATTTTATATATGAAAATACATAATATCGTTACATAATATATATCGTTTCAGTCAGTTTTAAACAATGCATAATAATGCATATAGATGTATATAGTACATATGTATATATTGTAATTGTATAGTATCTTTTTCATTTTTTCAACATATCTTTGCTCTGCTAAAACTATGCAATCCAATTTCTCCAGCCTCTACGACCACGGCCCAGTAGCCGATTCCCCAGGTGCTAAAGAAGCACAGCACGAAGCAGCCCATTCCAACCCTGAAATTCCATGGAGAAATGGATTGAAGTTTTAAAAGATGGGGATTTTTACTCTGCAAGCGGATTTTTACGATTTTTATAAATTTTGGAAACTTAGATAGACAGTCTCCCCGTCTCTGCCGCAAAAAACAGTTAAGGCAAAATAAATTGATGTGTGAAAAAGATCATCTCAGACTCAAAAGTAAAACATCTCAACTCTGAGCACGATTTGGCATAGAACAAATATCTCGAGCACAATGGCATATTCCATTCTAAGTGCTTGTAACATTTGTGGAACCTGGAAAGGTATATAATTGAATCCTTGTACACAAGGGAAGCAAAAAGCCATCCAGCACATAAAACGAGAAAGGTTTGCGTGAATCTCCAAATGATCCAAGGCACATCAAAATCTCATTGCTGGATAACTGAGCGCCAAGAACGATCACGCCCTCAGTCGAAACTTCAACGGAAATCAAATGTGCAAACCTTCGGTTTTGGGAGGTTTGGGCACAACTTTCGTTTCTGTGGAGTTTCTCCTCCGAAAGCTAATTCAAAGATTGCAGCTATGCTGCGTTGTGGGGAACCTTCCAACCTCAAGCAGGCCGCCCGAACCCCCCTCCATACTGTCGAGGCACTAGAGCAACAGCACTACAAATGCCACCAGTTGCAAGCAACGCCCTGCGTGTGAGAGTCTCCACCAGGAAAAGCCCCACAATCCTCAGCACACACCACTCAACTTCATCACATCAACTCAGAAAGTGTGCAAAGATATCAAGGAATCCATCTACACCCTGAATTTCTGTCAAACAAAACAAGGTCGACGCCCACGCGCAAAGTTGCCTTGTTTGCAGTGACGTTTCCCAAAACGTAATTGACGTTTCCCCAAAGCCGAATCCGATTTTCAGCTGGGCATCACCCCCACGAGCTTTGCACCAATCAGAAGGGCGCTCTGTGCATCTTGCTCTGTCTGGCAGGTGGAATCCAAATTGGGCTCCCGGCACAAATTCAAGTACCACATCAAACACAAAGAAACTTTCGTGCCCAAGTCCAAAACACAACATTCTAGACATATCGCTGATAGAACTGCTTGGGTAAACGCAAATGTAGCTCTGCCCGCCTGTGTTTGGACGCCGACCGTCGAGAGGAGTTTCTGAGCGTAGATCAGGATACTGGTAGAAGCACATGCCTTTCGAAGGGGTCCAAGTCTGTAACATCAAGTGTGGGCATTGACTCCATCCAGGATCCAACATCCAAAAATTTTAACCAAGGCCCTGAAAGCAAATGTGTTCAAAAATTGAAGTAAAAGAGATATAGAGGCGACACAATTTCTGCATCCTAACCTTGCCTGATTCAAAACCGCAGCACTCAATGCCAAAAGGAGGCCCTTCCGTGCTGATGGAACCTTTCCAAGTAGGATGTCCTTTGCCTTTGCTGACAAACATGCAATGCAAGGTAACAGAAGGCCACTTAAGCCACACACATCACAGAAGCAATGCAATGGAGGCCAAGATGCATCCACGAAAGTCTGTAGCAGCACGGAAAGGGTGCGTTGCTTTTGGGCCACCTCCAAAACGGTGGAAGATCGCACTGGTGTCGGATAGAAGTGGAACCTGTTTTCTATTGAAGGTCAAAGTAAATTTATACAATCTATCTGCATTCCTAGCTCTGTCCATTTACTCACAACCTTCTTAGTAGTGCCAATTGGGCTTGTCATAGCTGCAGCTACGTCAACACAGCTCATTTGGCAGCTCCCTTTCGTTCCAGCTGATTCTAAACTGTAGTACTACAGCAAGCAAAAAGCTTTTATTGCGTACAGTATCAAAACATCCGGCAGTTTTTCTTTAAGGAAACGCTTCCCACTTACGGCCCTAACTTCCCTGACTGATCCGTGACAACCGAGTATCCCATTCAAGGCCTGTTCGTAGTCTGAGGTCTCTCTGGAGAACAGCGGGTTTCCAACATCAGAATGCTTCTTGTCCCAAAGTACTCAGTTGGCACGTGGAGGAGGGACAGATTTCAATTGGAGACAAGTTGAACTGCCTCCAACAGTCTCAAAACATATGAAACCAACCCTTTCACCTGAAGCAACTCATCCAGAACATACATAGATGGTTCTTTCAAGAGACTCCACAAGGCGAATGGAGAATGCCACATTTGCCATCAATATGGTATCATGTAATACATCCAAGGTCATGCAAGAGTGCCCCTAGTTTTGGTCAACACCACAAAACCAATCTGACTCTCCCCAAACCAGCTTCCTTGAAAGATAGATACCCTGTTGTCAAGGTTCCAATGAGATCATCCTCAGATGTGGCTTTCTCATTCTCACCCTCCTGTGGACAAGTTCTATGTCAGGCAAAGAGTTCATGCATTCACTCCAATCAGCGCCATTGGTCCTTTATGTCTGTACCACCAGTACATTATTTCGTCGTAGGCTGGTTGTTGGCTGAACCTAGTATTCCAGGCGAATCCCCCATGTGACCATCCTTTTCTAGTCACATGTTTGACAGATATTTGTACCTACCAATTCTAGTTATATATATATATATATATCTGTACCATTCCATTCAAAAAACTCTTGAAGGTAAAAACAACTACTTTCCACCACGAACTATGAACCATACGAGAAACTCTGCGTGAAATCAATGGGAACGCTGTGTGTGTGTGTGTGTGTGTGTGTGTGTGTGTGTGTGTGTGTGTGTGTGTCTGTGTGTGTGTGTGTGTGTGTGTGTGTGTGTGTGTGTGTGTGTGTGTGTGTGTGTGTGTGTGTGTGTGTGTGTGTGTGTGTGTGTGTGTGTGTGTGTGTGTGTGTGTGTGTGTGTGTGTGTGTGTGTGTGTGTGTGTGTGTGTGTGTGTGTGTGTGTGTGTGTGTGTGTGTGTGTGTGTGTGTGTGTGTGTGTGTGTGTGTGTGTGTGTGTGTGTGTGTGTGTGTGTGTGTGTGTGTGTGTGTGTGTGTGTGTGTGTGTGTGTGTGTGTGTGTGTGTGTGTGTGTGTGTGTGTGTGTGTGTGTGTGTGTGTGTGTGTGTGTGTGTGTGTGTGTGTGTGTGTGTGTGTGTGTGTGTGTGTGTGTGTGTGTGTGTGTGTGTGTGTGTGTGTGTGTGTGTGTGTGTGTGTGTGTGTGTGTGTGTGTGTGTGTGTGTGTGTGTGTGTGTGTGTGTGTGTGTGTGTGTGTGTGTGTGTGTGTNAATCCTATGTTGCCTCCGGATCCCAGTCTGATTCAAGCAAGTGATGCTTGATCTCCAGCCGCATTGCTGAAAGGCAGTGAAGTGATTGCTGCAAAATGATGAAATAAAACAGGCCACACCAGTCTTCAAGGGGTTTCATTAGAAGACTTTTGCATCCAAATCAAGGTCACATTTCTGAGATGAAATTCGGAAAACATTTGATGATCATCAGGGAGTTTCGAATCTTCATAATCCTTCCATGCCTTTGCGCTTCCGGGAGCTCTCACTTTCACCGTGGTCCTGTAGTGGCCAGATTCTACATGCTGCCCCAAGTGGTATGTCATGGCAACAGCTTCATATTTGATCCAGTGTATATCATCATGATATGTGGCACTGTGAGGAATCAAAACTTGGTCAATTGAAGTGATCTGCCTCAGATCTTTCACCGATTGCACCTGTCGATCCACATGCAGGATTTTGCCTCGGGAAATGTGGGTGCAAACATTGCACATACCAGATGCATCATGCCACTGATGGATCAAATGTTGCAATGAAAAGGTATCCGAGCAATGCAAACTGTCAGAATCAACTGTTGGCAATGTAAGTGAAAGAGCATCCCATTTTCCACCTCTGGGATAATCGTCCAGATTTTGATCCATTGCTGGGCCATCTGCAAGTGACCATTTCGGCCACCATTGCATGTCAAATGCTGCTGGTTGTAGTTTAGAGATCAAGTATCGAGCAAATTCTGTAGCATCATGCTGTACATTGATTCTCTCTGTTGTCAACCAATCCCCCAAAAGAGACTTGAAGCTGTGATGCACATCCAAAGGCACTAAGGTTGGATGGACACAGGTTTTCAAGAAAAATCCCCCGTCACTCCAATCTTCATCCGACATCTCAATAGCAAGGCTTGACCAGGCCAATCCAAGGGCTACGCTGTTGATGTAACAGCTCTTCCCCGTGATGTTTTTGCAGAGTCTCAGTGTGAATTTCTGCTCGGTTGGAGCTGCCGAGCTAAAGCACTTCTCTGAAGATTTCCTGGTCGTAGGCTTGCCTGTATGAGTTGCAAGCTTGAGTGATGCGATAATCTCTGCAGGGCGTGCCAAAGATCTAAGTGGATTCGGTTCGACACCATCCACAGGAATGGTACTGCACGTGAATGATCCTCCTGCAATTTCTGCAGGCTGTGGAACCTCAATGTCACACGAGGGTCCTCCATGTTGTTCTTGATGGTGGTCAACATCTCCATTGTCTCTTCCATCGTCAAAGCTGGAGATTTGGAAGCTACCAGCTTTCGTTGCTCCTTGTGCCAGCTCAGGTAGGGGCACTTGCCCGCCTGATCTATCAAGCCATACTTGATGGCATTCTGGCGGAGGTCGCTCTCCTGAGGTGCTTCCATGATCTTCGTGAACCTTGCATGAAGAAGGTGTATCATCATGCTGGCAAGACAGTGGCGTAGTGGTTCCTGCTTTTCCTTGTTGTTTCTCCAGTCGTTGCTGGCCTTCATTAGCTCTGGCACTATCCCCCCCTGGCCCGAGTTGAAGTACACCACAAACTCTGAGTCGAGGTTCAGGCATCGTAAGGTGTCCTCGTGCCTCATCACCAATGTCAGCAGCTGTTGAAGAATCTGGGGATGCATCTGAGTGCTTCGGCCACTGCCACTGCTCTGGCTCTCTGTCTTGACCCCCTTGTGTCTCTTCTCTCCGTCTCTTTGATCCTCCAGCTGCAGGTACCGTTTGAGTTGTTCTTTTGGAAGAACATTTCCCCAGATGTCCGCCATCTCCATGAAACCATCCATCTCCGCCATCAGTGAGAAAGGAGATACACTGGATGCGGAAGATGAGAACTTGACACAACTGATAGATGTCTTGATCTGAGATCTCAATTGTCAGGGTTTGCAAATGATACTGCAAGCACTTCATACCCAAAGGAAAATGTCTGAGAAACCATTTAGGAATGAGGCCATGTGCCATTTGATGATGGGCCAACAAATCTGCTCCTGACTTAAGAGTGGCATCACAAAGGAAGCATCGAGAGTTGAGGAGCCTGACGACAGCTGAATCATCAAGGCAAAGTCCATAGTGTCCGCCTGCCAACTTCAATGGGGTGGTTGGGTACAAGGTCGAATATATTGGGCTCATTTGCATTGCAGGCCCCAACTGAGAAAAATTTGCTGTGATGACCCAATGCCAATGCTGAAACTCGGGTGATTGAAAGTCCACTGTGATATCCTCAATGTTTGAAATCCATCGATCTGCATCAAACAGTAGTGCAGTGGCCTCTGAATCATTCTCAGAGGAAGCATCTTCATCCTGGTATGGGTCAGCATCTACTGCACATATAGAGGTTTGGTCTGAAGACAATCTGACTTTACCATGAGGTGCGCGCAAAGGTGAATCAAAGATGTCTTGGATGTCCTGATTCTCTAGTGTAGCACCTGCTGTCATTGCCGTAGTCCGATTGAAGTACTGGTCCAGGGTGTTGCCTGGAGCCTGTGCTGCTGATGCCATGGGTGGGTTGTTCCTCAGAGCTCCAAGGGTGGCAGAGTACCTTTGGTCCATCTGAATGATGGAGTAGTTGAATGGCACCTGGTCCACTTCCATCAGAGCAGCAATCTGAGTGAAGATAACACACCTATGTTTCGGTCTCTGATTTGGTCGAAGCCCTGTGCGTTCAGGATAACAGAAACAGGTGTAGTTGGGACCTCGACAAATGTCAGCAATGCTATCTGCCACTGTATCACTCGAGTGCAGTACTTCTGAGTGCTGTTGGGATAGGTGACGTACCAGTTCCTGTCGACGTGTGAAATCTTGATTGCAGATGATGCATCTGCAATTGAGCAGCCTCAAGTTTTCAGGGCTCTGTAGCAGGGTGGATGGCATGTGGTCTCTAACTGCCTGCAGAATCTCAGTGTGGATTCCACATTTGAGAGCACGAGCCTTACCTGGATTGTAGGCCGGACAGTCACCGCTCTCGATGTGTCGTCTCAAGGTCATCATAGCTGTGAACTTAGTTTCACAATGTCCACAGGTCAGGGGATCACTCTGATCTTTCAACAGGTCAAAGTAAATACGTCTCCGTGGGGTAGGTCCTCTCCCACATGATGGTGGATCTGGGCTTGACGGTGCACCTGTGCCTGCCATGGTGGCTCCCCTCACCAGGGATAGGTCCAATCTTAGCAGTGCCAAGTTTTTCAGAATGGGACACTGATGGGAGACTTTGAAGTGAAATCCACAAAACTGACAAGGAGATCTTCTGTTACATTGCCTCTGAAGTGGTAGCAATTCATCTGCTAGTTTGGAAGTTAATTCAGGGTGAAAAGTTTTCCAATGAGTTTGCAGAGCGGTTTTGGAGTTTATGAATTGGCCGCATAGAATGCAATGAGTAGCCAGATATCTACAAAGACTCGGATGCTGAGAAATGTCCCACGGAGTGTTCAGCAGTGGTCTGAGGCTTGTACGATGTGTTTGGACAATCTGATGGCCTACCTGCACAGGTGGTAATAAGCATCTGTACTCAATGTGTGTCTTGAGGCCATACCATGTAGTGAAGTGCTTTCCACACCTCGAGCAGGTGGGTAGACCTTGTTGTTGGTCAATGGCAGGTCTGTAGGAGCGGAGTCTGCCTGAAAATTCTCGATGTTGCTTGAAGATATGCTCATTGAGTCCAGTCAAGGTCGAAAACTGTCTATCACAGAGGTGACAATGATATAACTCCAAGGAATTTGAGGGACGGACTCCTGATCGTCGATATTCCAGGCACTGCTCAATATGCCATAGGCAGCACTCCAGGTGTTCAAGGTTTGCTGAATTGGTGGGAAACATTAAGATGTCTAAGCAATCCAGCTGATGTATCCGATGTTGTTCTCTTTGGATTGTTTTGATGCATAAAGCTCTCAATGCCTTCAAGGGATCCCTGATATGATGTTGTTCGAGAAATTCCTTGTTGGTGATGTGATCCAAGTGAACTGGTTGTTGATACATACGTCTGAAACACTTGATGCTGAATGCATCTAGGAGAGCCAGTGAATGTTGATCAAGTCCCGTGGCAAGTAGTCCAGAGGTGAGACTTGGAAAGACACACTGGTACCATAGCTGAACACGTCGAAACCTAGGAAGACCATGCCTTTTGAAGAGCCATGGTGATAGGATACCAAGTGATTTACGAGCTGCTGCTAACCGACAATCTGTGGTCAATCTGGTGAAATTTCTATATGAGATCATAACACCTAAATAGAGTTGAGCACTCTTCAGCTTTACCTTTGTGAAAGTGCCGGAAGCTCGAGGTATCAAAAGAAATGCTCCCTCACGAGTCCTCCTTATACACTGACTTGTTGCTTTGTTGTGTAGCTTTCCAGTCAATTTAATCAAAGCAGTGGTCTTCTCAACATTTATTGACATGCCATACTGTTCCAACAAGTCAAGCAGCTGTCCTAGCTTCCGGAGGTGTGAGTGCAGTTCATGAAGGCTCCAAAATTCGACATGTGCACAAATGTCGTCCGCGTAAAGAGTCAGACATCGACGAATCCATTCTTTGGTGACTTTAGGCTCTAAGGTGGTCAGGAGTTCCAATGTGTAAAGAGCCCATAACGTTGGGGCAGCTGAACAACCTTGACGTATGCCTTTGGATGCCAAAAAGGATCTATATTCCCCTTGAAATTCAAATTCAAACTTGGTGTGGGAATACACTTTTTCCAAAAATTGGATCAAACTATGGTCTATTCCAAGACTGTGAAGTGCTCTAAAAAGGCCAGCACGTGGGACTTCGTCGAAAGCCCTACTCAAGTCGAGACTCAGTACAATGCCTCCGCTCAGATCTGGCTCCATACCTGCGGATTGTTGATGAATCCGATGTTGAAACATTTCCATATGATGTTGAGTACTGCTGCAATGCTGTATCAGTCTTCTGATGGCATCAGCAGTGCCTCTTCCAGGAACATATGCAAAGATGGGGTATTGGAGCAGCTGATCTATTACCTGTGCACGCATTCTGTGACCCAAAATGTTCATCAGGATTTTCCCGCAAGGCTCCAGTAAACTTATGGGGCGAAGATTGGCAGGTGTATTGGCCTTCTTCGATGGTTTGCTCAAGAAAGTGATGGAGCTGGTACCCCACTCTTCAGGCCACCATCCTCTTGCAGCACACAACTGACCATATTCTTGTAGCTTGACTGCCACTACATGTTCCAATTGCCTCCAATATGGGGCAGGAGCGTAGTGAGGAGCAACCGCCTTAAACACCGAAAGTTGTTTGAGGCTCTTTCTGATTTCTGCCAGGCTGAATGGCCAAGCCATTGGTACTGGTTGGGATGGTTGAGAGTTCTGAGTGGGATCTGAGTACATGGCTTGAAACCATCGACAGAGCTCATCCGCTGCCTCGTCCACTCCAAGTAGGTGTCCCTGCTGGGATCTGAGGGAAATTGGCTGTTTGGGTGTCTTGGGAGAAAGTCGACGAATGATCTGAAAGAAGCTTCTTGTATCATGTGCTGTGGCTGCCTCCCTTGCCTGTCGAAGAAGATCTTGTTGACGCAGCTTCCTGACTTCTTTGGACTTTTGATTCATGGCTTGTCTCAGTGATGACTTCTTGGAACAGTGGTACCATGCTTGGAAACAATGCAAGATCGTGCCACATGAAAGTCTCCTGAGAGCATCTGCATGATAAAGAAACTGTCGAAACATCGTTTTCGGCACCTGCAATTGTTCAGGTGCAGCTGTAACCGGTTGAAGGTCTATGCAATCATGGATTGTCTGATGGAGCAATGAGTAATCATCCACAATGTCTGACGTATGCATTGATGCAATGGTGGATTCAAGGACCTGAAGTTGTGAAGTCCATTGCACTGTGTTCTGTTGGTAGTGCTCGTAGACCTCACGTTTTCTGTGACGATTCCAGTGAAAGCAGGATTTGGATTTATGAGGTATCCATCTTGAAATCAAAGTGCTTACCAGAGGATAATGTCGACATCCATGAAGTTGAACAAGTGGATGATGTGTCAAAAGTTTCACGTCTTTTGACTGTTGATCACAATGTATGGCACGACAAAGAATGTAGTCAATGCGTGAGGCTCCTTGATCTGATTCGAACGTGGGTCCCAGTGTTCCTGGCCAGGTGTTGATCGGAATGAGATCAAATCTTTCAATGAGATTCAACAGTTGTTTCCAATCTCTGTGTTGAGGACCTGCCACTCGTTGTTGATGATGATTGAAGGTCTCAATCCCCACCTTTGAGTTTGCGATTGGAAGGGATGTGTTGAAGTCCCCCATCATGCATAGTCTGTTCCTGTTGGGTATGCCATGGAGTGTATCTGATAGTTCATCCCAGAAAGTCATTCTGTCCTGCATGTCTTTGGGTCTATGTACGTGTTGATAGCATGCAATGATGTCCAGATTTTGAGTGGAGCCTCTGAGTCTGACGTGTAGTAGTCGACCAGCAATCCGCTCCGTCCAGGTGATGGAGTCTGCAGAGGATACACGTGTTGATACCAGAAGGAGTATGCCAGAGTGACAACTAGTATCACCAGTATGGATGGCGTGAAACTGTTCAGTTTTCCAAGTACTAGTAAAGCGCCAATGGGATTCCTGCAGGCACACGATGTCAAATTGGTGCTGAAGGAGCCATGCCTGAAGGCACTGGTACTTGTCACTGGATAACCCGCCACAATTCCAGCTAAAGACTGACAGTCTGTTAGAGGCACCTGATGGTTGACATGGGGAAACTCTGGGGCTCAACTTCACCTGAGGTGTAGATGTCGGAATGGGCATGTTGAAATCCTGTGGTGTGAAGATTTTCCCATGATACATAGTGTATCCATCTCTTATTGATCGATTGAATGCACGTTTGAAACTTCGTTTGGTTGTTCTGCGTTTGCTCTCTATCTTGGGCCTCTGACCGTGTTCTTTCGCAGCGTGATGTTCGAGAAAACTCAAATTGTCCACTGCTTCCGTGGCACCCACGGCTGTACCACAACCCTCACCCACACATGATGTCATTGTAGCTTTGAGGACTGCAAAGTTGCTCCAAAAGAAAATCAGGAGAAGAAGTTGCAGCCTGTGCTTTGTTGTCACCATGCCTCGGACTTGGGACCGAGTAAGTGCCTTTTAGGGCTCGGAGATTTCGGAGTCGCTGCACCAGCTGGTCGATGGAGATGTTCGTCTCCTTGGCCTTCTGGCTGTGTTCCTTGATCGTGAGCGTGCCCTTCTCAGATTCAGATACGCGAGTGGTGGATCGTTTGAAGGATCTTCGATCCGTGCCAGCCGACCTGTGCTATCTGCCTCTCTTCTTAATCCACTGAGTGTCGAGTTCTGAATGTCGTTGAAAGTGAGACTTATCACCGACAATTTGGCTCTGATCACTGCAGCTACTATGATAAGAAGTTCCAAAAGTTCAGCAACCGTGAAGGAGTGCAACTGCGTAAAGAAGGTTTCACTGATAGGCATGCACAGGCCTCCGTGAACCAACCACAAAGGAGCTATGCTACGTAGTCGAAGTGAAGCCAAGGCAGAATGCAGTGCAGTGAAGAACAATGGCTCAGATAGCAAAGGGCGGATCTATCGAGGGGCTTTTGGCCAAGGATCTGGCCGGTACGCGACCGTTTCACCAAAAGCCNTGTGTGTGTGTGTGTGTGTGTGTGTGTGTGTGTGTGTGTGTGTGTGTGTGTGTGTGTGTGTGTGTGTGTGTGTGTGTGTGTGTGTGTGTCACTCGTTGGGAGGCACAACCTTTCTTTTAAAATGGATCTTTCTGCCATTTCTGCTTGACCCAATATCTCTGGGTATCCTTGCCCAGCTTCAGATTCCGAGGCTGAGAAGATCTCGCCTTCCTCACCTCAGTGGCTCGGTCACCATTCCCGTGTTTGGGTGGAACGCACCAAGGGAAGGAAAAGAGGAGAGGTGTTTGGACGAGTGGCGGGTATGTCGTATGATTTCTGGATACTTTTGGTGATTTCGGATTATGTTCTGAAAATGGAAATTTGATTCATTCCAAAACTTGCTGGGATGGTTTGTAACCTCAGTTCTTGGGAATGCCATGACATGGAAGCTCCAGAGCTGAGTGGGAGAGTCCAGGATCCCTTTCCGCTGACTCAAGTGGGAGATACTGATACATCCCATACCTTCTTTGAGACTCCACTCCAATTCGTAACGTATATATACCGTCATCAATCACTCGACTCTATCCTATCAATATCAATTCAAAGGGTGCTTCGAGATCTGAACATATTCTGAATCTCCATCTGCTGGCTGCTTCGACTCCTTTTTTCGGCTCATGGCATCTCCTGGCATTTCATGCCATATTTTGACCGGAACTCATCCCGTGCAAACTTCACCAGCTCCACGTCCAAACGATTCACCTCAGTTGAGCTAAAGCAGCACATGAAAAAAATGTGGCGAGGATCTTCCATCTACGGCCCTTCACGGCCATCACTCTATTACTACAATATATGTGTGTATAAATATAGATATATATACGCAGTGTTACTCCATAGTTGCTTAATATTACTTAATCCCGAGGTCACTAAACGGTTGTCCCGCTTCATCGTCAATTTGTTGCACTATGTCTTGTAGCCTTGCGAATATGCCCAATATCCTTCCACCCACCAGCGAAGACCGATCAGAACCAGATCATCCGAGGGGAAGTCGCCTTAACAATCTCCTTTTGCACGTCTTCATGCAGAAATTCGCGCCACCAGTTATGCCCAGGCCCAGTGAAGCTCAAGCGTCTTGGTGCCCCAGATCCAACCAAAGGATGAATCTCACGGGCTTTTTCCATGACAGGTTTCCAAACCTCAAAAGATATTTTTTTCACCCAACTTCCCTCAAGCGTCTTCCTTCAGGCGTTGTTTGTTTTTCAGTCATTTGAGTCAGGAGATCTTCTTGTTTTTCTCTCTCTCTAGAGCCGGCCTTCCGCGTGAAACTTAGTTTTTCGTGCCTTTCTTTGTTGTCCAAAATACAGTCGGGTTAGAAAAGGGAAAAGGGGTGACCAAAGAATAGATCCCTCTCTTTCCCTGGGATGTTCTTGGGGGCAATTCATGCAACTCACCTTTGATAGCATGAAGCGAATCCAACGTAAATTGCACGAAATTCTTCCAGGTTCACCTTTCCTCAGCTCTGCCCCTTCCACATTGGCGCCAGGCTACATGTAAGGCTTGTTTCTGTGCCAAGTCCATGGCTGCCTTCACATCCCATGCCAACGTTGGGGCGATGACCTGCGTTCCAGGGCTTGAAGTGGGTTGGATCATGTTTGTATTAATTTGTTGCTATAAATATGTATATGTATTTGTATATATATATATATAAATCCGTATCATATATCATCATATGTCTAGGCAACCTGTACTTCCCACAGGTCGTAGCTGGCGCTTCCATCAACATTAAAAACAGGAAGATGTATCAAACACTTTGTGAGTGCATGTCCAGTGCCTCATATCATCTGATATCCTTTTTCTGCATGTTAACTTGAAAGAAATATGAACTTGTCAAATCCAACAAAGAGGTTTCCAGCCTGAATCGACTCATTGAAGCATTCCACTAAACCAAAGGCGTCCAACGAACCTTTGGCTTGCTGGAAATTTTCCAACCGTGGCGGTTGGAAGGTTGGAGAAATGTTTCCTCAAATTGAAGGCAGTTTAGGACCATTGGAGGCAGTGGAAATGGACTCCCCCCCACCCCAAAGTCCATGTGTTTGGCGGCTAGTGCAATTGCGTATCATGAGTTCTCGCATGTGCAATTGTCTTACCACAATTCTCCGTGATATTTGAAAATATCACATGGTATCACATAACAAAAATAAGGAACCTAAACGGAATATAGTGCCATCTTTCGACCTCAGCTACCTAATCCTGACCACCATTGCGCTGAGGAACGCAAGTGCGCTTTGGCACTTTCCAGCAGCCCGGTACCGTCGTTATCCCAGTCATAGGTGATAGCTGGATATCCCGGCTGACTAGCATTGCAAATGCAGGCATTGCCGCCACAACGAGTGGAATTGCAGGCCACGCGCTGGAAACCTAAAAGGTAGAGGGTCTGTCGATTTCCTCGGGGACACGGAGATGCAGAAGGGCAAAAAGAGATGTCAAGAAGACATGGCGCAAAGGTTCCCCAAACCTTCCCCCATTAAAGAAGTACAGAAACAACAGCTGTCAAATATCCCAGACGTTTAAATAGACTTCAAAGTTGCTGGAAGGATTTCGCGGATGATGCAAATACTGCCAGAAGGACTCGTTGATGCTGTTGATGCTCAGAATGGCGTCAATCTCAAGAAGGTCGTCTTGGTGTACATCCCATTGATCAAAAGAAAGGAACTGCCTGGGATGCTGCAACTAGCATTCAAAGGGGAATAAAATGAGAAAGGATCTAAAATGATGTCAAATGCCTTACATATGACGTGTCATATGCTTTACATGCTCAGCTCTATGGCTGGCTGTTTCGTCTTTAACGTCTCCCAGTTGGGTGCATGGCACTCCAACCCTAGGCCCTAGAGATTCGTTGCCAGTAGGTGCACTCAACTGATCACCCCATCTGATGCGATGAAACTCGATGGAGAAGCTGGTAATTTCAATAATCGATGGATACTGGTAATAAGCAAAATGATTAGTAATTATTGTATCTACCGTAATATTTGGAGAATAAATTTCAACCACGACTTCTTCGTCCGAGTATGTGGAAGTTTGGTATTTCAGCAGCTTTCATGACTTGGTCAGGTTGCCGATGCTTCAGCTTCAGCATGAAGTATTCAGACATTAGTCTCTCGATGGGATCTCGAAGAATGGTCACAATGCAACCGCGGCCATTCCCCATGGTGAACTGCTTCACATTTTTGTAATCCTCGTGGTTTTTGGACACGGAGTTAGAGTAAACGGAAAGGTTTTTTCTTTGGAAAACTACCAAATTCAGACGATTCAAAAATATTTTACTCCTTTTTTATCTGGAAATGTCCACTAGGATACAAAAACGACAAGGAGACAAAACACATCCGAGACTCCAAGTGGTAATTGTAAAACTCCATGGAACATTTCTTCCTGCCAAAGTTGCAGTGATCCCAAGGTTGCAAGCACACTTGGTGATGCCTTCCACACATCTGTGCCATGATCTCTTGACCAAATGTGGTAGATGCTGTCCTGAGGGCATGACCCTTTCACAAAAGACTAGTTGCCTTGGATGGTGGACTGTAAAAGTCCTGAATGGTACATTGTGTCATACAGAGTAGTTGAATTTGTGCGTTAAACATGTTCAACAACTTAGAATGTAGCGATGAATTGAATGCAATATGGTTTTTGTCTGGACACATTTTCGCAAACATGTGACTAACATGAATAGATATTTCCAGACACTTGCTCAGCATACTACCACTTTTCTAAGAGAACCCAACATACCCCGGAGCATAGCCAAGGCATCCCTAGAATTCCTTCGTAATAAACTGACTGTTGGTTGAATGATCCGGTGGTATGTTGGAAAATGCCGAGAATTTTGTGCTGTGTAAGCAATGGCCTCGCCTCTATCTGACACATAGATCCATTGCACAGGTGGGCGCACGTCTTCTATGGGATATCCTGGATTGTTTTTATCTCGCATTGATTGTTGGAGTGTCTTGCATTTTCTCGTGCTTGATGTTGTTTGATCACCTGGCTAAAGCTGCATGAATTGTCTGTATCTACTTCCTGCGCACACAAGTATGAATACATTACATGCAGATAAATACACAGCGTAGATACCTACCAAGCATGCATGATGTATAATATGCACACAAAAGGTGCACATAGGCAGGCATAATAGAATGTGACATCATATGTCTTGATACTGTGTAATACTCTTGTGAATCGAAGTGAAATTCTACAGGTTGTATATGTACGCATGTATCGGAGCAATGACAAAGACATGGCGTCTAGTGTGTTTTTAATGTCGGATACATTTAAAGGCGTTAACTATCGCTTGACTGTCAGTACCTGCTTGCATTAACATCACCTATCATTTGTTTGCATGGCTGCAGGCTGGTGCACCCAAGTGACAAACATCTCCCCATTGTAGTATTGATGTTCAGAACGCATTTCACATGGGCGCAGTAACAAGGAACAGACGAAAAAAACACCGAACCAGTAGAAAAATGCTCACTGAACTCTGCAAATCCCAGCATCTTTTGAATTCTCAAGAATGCAACAACCCTACACTTCTCCAGTGCAAATGCCATGGTGGCTGCACTTGTGCTTGTCGCTTGGGTGGTCTCTTTCACAGCCACCACTTCTGGCACTGCCACGGGTTCACCGATTGGCTGGTCCAGATTCTGCATAGCCCTTTCCGGCGGAGCAGGCACCACCGCCTTGGTCGGCACCGACCTGCGCTGCTGTTGCATCACGGGCTGCACATCGGCATTGGCCAAGTAGTACGAAGCGATGGACGCCACCAGGGTAATAAGACCTGGGCAATCTGTGTCTGGAAAAACTGGATAGACTACAATGGACCACAACTCACTTTTCCACCCCGTGATGTATAAATGGGTCGTTCATGTGTGCAGTTTTTTTTCAGCATGTTATATACAAAACAAGCGCATTACCAAACTGCCCAAGCTGCATATCGAAGAAAAAGTCACGCAACCCCGATAGTCCGTAGCACTTCCCCCTCCACGCACACGGCGTTTGCTAGCACTACGAGGCGCCATGCCACCATGGCAGGCACTGGGGCACCTGATCTGCTGAATGAAATCAACTCACCTTTCAAGATCCAGGGTTTGATTCATCGATTGAAGACGTTTGCTTGGTATATTGATGTGATGAATTTGATGAACTTTGCACATGATCGTTTCTTTTTTTAACCTTTTTGGGGTCCAAATGGCTTCCCATTTGATGTCTAAAACTTCATATAAGTGAACACTTCGACAGTCCTCGATAAGAAGGCCCATATAAAAAGCGGGGGAACAAGCCCTTAGCCTACTGAAGAAGCGGCAAGGTAGTGGAACGCCCCACGTGTCGGTATCTTTCAAGTACATATAGATAATGATATATAATGTATACGTATACATCATAATGACAGGTTCTCAAGGTGCATACATAAAGGTGTTTGGTCTGTACAGGCATGGCTCATTTCTTCCCCGTTATCCTGATGTACATTGCTTATTGCTTTCCTCTGAGTCGCCCCTGTGACGTGCAGTGATGTCTTGTTCATAAGGTCTGCAGCACCGTCCGCGACAATTGTTGCACAAGCATCGACCAGCATGGTGTGCCATGATACTAGTCACTGAACACCAGAATGCGAAATCCAAGAGCATCATTGAAAATCCACGATTTGTTACTACAAGCACTCTTAATCACCCAGTACATTGCATGATTCACTGGTCACCACTAGAATGCGCAGTGCCAAGCTTCCCATGCATGTCTGGGCATCCGCCACGCTCCCGCTTCCGGACCCGGCGCTCGGGCAAATCCTCGCGGAGACGGTGCAGCACCTGACACTTTCGGAGGATGCACATCCAAAATATGGCCAAATGATCGCCCAAAATTTAAGGTACCTAAAATGGATGAGGGAAACCCAACCCCCAAAACAGCCTTATAAGGGAAATCCCACCTCCATTTTGGGTACACGAAACTTTTTGTGAAATGAGACCGGAAGCATATCAAGTGACATCGAGTATATAGCAATGTGAAAACCACAACAGTATCACATTTGATTTTGGAGAACAATCTTGTTGTCACATCAGTTTATCTGAAAAAGGAATCATTTTTGTCAAGTCATTGGGTAAAGGTTAGATAAACGAGATAACATAGGATAACAATCAAACGGAGTCAAGCTTAATTTCAGGGGTCTCACCGAAGCATTTAATTTGTAAGGTTGCCTCAGGTCACAGAGAAGGCTCAAAGAACCGTCACTTTTTGTGAGTCGGAGGCACATTCTAGCGTCACAATCTCTCAATATAGAAGTTCAAAAAGCATCACAACAATCAAAACATCGTTACATTCAGTCAACCAGCTGCCTCTTGCAACAGAAACTACCATACTAATCCATGCTATACTTATCATGTTTTACCGTTTTAACTCGAATCGCGAAATAGTTGGAACGCATACCCTCCGCAAGGGCTCCACCTCTCGTGTCTTCTGCTCAGTGTCCTCAGTGTGGCAACCCATCGTTTCGGTGCTGTCGGTTGATGATGGTGTTCATGTCCACCAGTTGATGCTGCCTCATGATTCATTTTCATTCATTTTCTACATCTTGGATCATCTAACTATGAGTCAAGATATTTTTTATGGCTCTATCCGATACAGAACCTTGTAATTACAAAGGTGTTCCCACGACTTGTCTAATCATACGACCTGCTTGACGTGGTGAGGTAGGTCCTCAAACATTTCTATCTTGCCAGAGGTGCAAACTAAAAAGATTGCACATATCTGCACATGCAGCTCTACATGCATATGCATGCGCAGCACATAGCACAAATCTTTTGGAAATTAATTCGTATTCATTAGGCCTCCTTACAAAACCCTACAGATTGAAGCAAAGCCCTGAAATCCTTGAGGTCAGTGCCAGCTGGCTTGCCAACTTGCTTCCATGAAACATCCTCAGGACGCTGAATACACCGGCAGGATGTTTGGAAGATTTTGGAAGGTGAATTTTGGAAGGTGAAGGAGATTGAGAACACACTCATGTCATTGGTAACAGCTTCTAAGTGGCAATGAGTCAGAAACTCAGTGCAGTTTTGCGCCATCATTTTGAGCAAAAGCCGAACGACAACAGCATGGGTGCCAAGGAGCATCATATAAGCATCATATTATCATTTCATCACTGCCAGCATCACCGATTCATAACCAACCCTTCCAGGATGCAATCACCAACGCTGCAAAGTCGCAAGGTGTACACAGAGTGTGGTCCAAGAAACAACCATAGACATGAAGCCCATTTACATCCATTTACAGCTTTGCAGTATATTGAATATCATTTCTCTATCAACAATTTCAATTGAAACACGCAGCATGTGACCTTTTTTTTGGCACCTCCACCCTCCCATTCCCCCTACCCCAAGGTCCCCAAGGTCTCCAGACGGTGCAGATGAAGAGGAACTGTTGGTCAACAGATCTTGCGTGTCCAAAAAGGACATCAAGGGCCTTGGTGTCAACCGCTCACGCCATGCTGCATCACCGTAAAGTCGAAAGGAGGGCGAAACATACGGGGTTCCGGGAGAAAAAGAGAAAAGGGCAGCAGAACATGACTTTGAAGTGAAGAAACAACATACAAGTCGGCCATCATTCACACATAGCATATTAATATTATTGATTAAATGAGAACAGCAAGGGTTTTACTGCGCTCAAAAAAATCCACGAAAGGCATAGTTTTTCTTCCAACCCATGCTGCAGGATGGCCGTCCATCCAGTTGTACATCTCAGAGAACTAACATGGAACCTAAACATGCCCCTTGCAAAAAGGAAACTCCTTTAGAACCTTTCCATTTCACGTTCGTTTTCGGCGTTGTATAGATGTCTATTTAGTCTATATAACATATGCAGGATTAGGATGAGTACTCTCCCCAAAGATCTGCAATTAACGTGAAGAGTTTCAAGTTCTTTCGCAAAATCTATGAGCTGGCAGCCACAGATGCTACTTCCTGTAGGGACTTTTCCTGGCAATGATGCCAACAAAATTGTTGAAAACCCAGCAAATATGATAAGATATGATAAGATATTATGCCAGGAGCTTGGGTCAAGACTTCCCAGGCACTCATCCCAAATGGTACGAACTCTCAACAAGGCCAAGGAGCTGGTGCGTTCGATCCTCTCTAGGAGCTGCCTGTGCTGGGTGATGCAGAAACAGGGAAAAGATATGTACAGATTCCTCGCATCGGGGATCCACCCTGTTCAAACAAAGAAATCTTGAGAGGTAGAATCAATGTGGCCTGCAAGATAAACCACATCCTACATCATCCTACTACCACTATCCATCCCTATCCCACCTGTCGCTGAGGTGACAACGCATCACCTGCAGTGATCGATGAGGCCGATGCTGTTGTTGACAGTGGTGAGGTTTGTTAGGTCTATACCTGTCCTATAATTTGGGGAACATACTGATACTACAGGCATGGTGGACCGCAGTTACATGTATGTAGTCAATCTATTTAGCTGTCGGGAAACTTGCTTGTGCATTCACCCTGCCATCAGAAACCTCCCGCCGTCAAATTATTGAGGGGACACATATTGCACCACCTAGATGCACCTGAAACAATAGCTGCATAGCCACAGTTTTACTCCTATGCACACACATCATACAGCGTGACCCATTTGGGCACTAGGAGTACCATCTTTCCCATGTCCCCTTCAACCATCTTCAACCGGAAGCGTTCAAGCCGGTTTGAACTTGTCGTTTGGAAGACATTGCTTTGGGCCCTCGCTTTCTCAATCACCCTACCTTCTGCCCTTGCTGCCTTCCCTTGCTGATGTTCATTGTCATGTAAGTCTCTTAAAGATGCGACGCACGCTTATATACTGTGCTACTAGATCACGAGGACCCTTTCAACTATATGATTAAGTAACCTGAAATTCCTGGACCACAAGATACCCCGAGCCAGCCCAGGCCTGCAAGGGGCAGCCTGGCCAATGCGAGTTCTCCACTTTGGTCTGCTTTGACCCTAGAAATAAAGTTTCACCTCTTTGCCAGAAAGAAACTTGACTATACTTGGTGTAATTTTGCGGGACTTCCCATGAGATTCCCACGCCAGAGTTGAACCATTCCGGTACGACTCTTCCTGGTTTCAAGGTCACCTTGTGGAATGATGAAGAATTCATAGACGAAATCTCAGGAAAGTTGCCAATATAGGGATCAATGTTGAGATCCAGTCACATCTACGGTGGATATATATGTCCCGTAGCGAGAAATCCACTTACACAAATTTCCAAAAGACTTCCAGGTTCATGTTCAACTTCCATCCCTTTTTCTAATCAAAAGGCGTGGTTAAATTGGTAAAAGAAGGAGACCTAGTTCTAACTCCAGCTTCAAGAAACATGTGCCATTCATTTCATGGGCTGGTGGAAGCAGGTTTTCCAGTAAGAAGCTCAACCTGGAAGCAGGCCCCAAGGGCTTCAAGATGGCGCCACTAACTCCACCTGAAGGGAGACAGGACGGGGTAAGCCACGGGCAACTTCCATACATCTCTATTTGTATATCGAATAGTATCGAAGATGATTATACATTAGATTAACGTATTGAAGTTCAGCTTGAGAAAACAATACTATATATAATTTATATATACATAGTATATATTTTCATAATATTGAAATCAGTTCTGCAGAAAATCCAATATATAACAATATCAATACTTTGCAATTTGTCAGTTTTTGTCATGCAATTATGAGATACAAAGGAAAGAAGTATTCAGGAAGCTGTAAGCGGGTTAATAGGATGGGACACAGGAAACTTGAATCCTACTATCCCCAAAATGATTCAATGCCACACTGAGGCCGTAAATCTGTAAAGTTAGTGTCAATTTGATGCTCTCCGCAACTATACGGGAATTCACATCTAGAGGACGACCACCCAATAATGGCATATGGATACGCCTTCCTGTTCACATCAAGGCGTGCTTATCATGTTTCATGCCCTGCTGATCTGCTCTTTTACGGACACGAATAAGCCATCACGCTGATCGACGATCGGGGGCCACGTCTGCCAACGCATTTGAAACATGGCAGCCGCGACAGCTGTGAAACCACTCGCAATGTACATCAAAAGAAGTGGCACGTCACAGCATCCCATCGAAGAGAACGCAAAGCTGTGCTGTGGCAAGGACCCTCAATGGGTGCAACCACAGGTTAAGGATGGACAGGTTTTGTTTCCTGACCCAAATTTGTTGCTACATACACCCTGGAACTAACGTGGATACAACCAATGCTGTGGAAAAGAATTCAATCATCGAGTTCCTATCAACAATTGGATGTATAGTTTTGGCATATCCACGCACTCCATTTTTTTGGGCTACACGCCTCAATGTCCGATTCAGCTGAGGCTAGAAGGGTGCCAAACACTCACTCCCAACTTGTGTGTTGCGGTGGATGTCTGTGCTGACCCCATTTTCAAAGAAAGACTACGGGGGGAAGCGTGAAATGCAACTCACCCTGACAACTAAAGCATTCATCTGCCAACAGCTGTACCTGATGTGGCAGACTGGGCTCTTTCAGCCAATTGAGTTTTGTCTCATATATGACAATATATGACCTTACCCGGAATGACCAAGACCCAACTCTGTAAAGAGACGGGACTCCTGCTGATCTCAAGATCAAACCTACGTGCCAGCCCCAGGTCAGGAAAGGAAGCTTCGAAACGGAGCAACCTGTCCTACACGGAACCATCGATTGAGAATTGCCTTCTACATGTTGGACAATTGACGCCCACCAGAGATGGTATTGGCTTGCCATCTCGGGCTACAGATTTGGCACATCGCTCCCACCACAAATACAAGCATTCAGCATGAAAAATGTGGGGACCACACTGCAATTCACGACAACTCTCGCCTGCGAGAATGGAGCGGATGATCCGAAAATGAAGAGGAAGAAGAAGTTGAACCCTTCATACGCCCTCGAGGAAGAAACCGAAGAAGAGGAATTTACAGATCTGCTACTTCTTGTGCGAATTGCGACCGAGGGGTTGTGAACCCTTCTGTAGCTAACGTATTTTGCCGAATGACAGGCTCATAGGTTAATCTAAATGACATGTCTGACAAAATCCATCAGACTAAAAGTGCACTTCGGGATCGTACGTGGACACTCGTGGTTTGGTGGCAAAATGCTGTTGGAGAAGGTGCAGGAACATGACCTTTTCACCAGCTTTGGTACAAAAAAAAATTGTTCCAGGACGACCATGAAGTTTCCAATGGATGTCAAGAAAATGACCTTCCAAATCGCATTTCTGTTGTTGATAATCTGTTCCCTTCCATTCGATGCTGAACGAGGTTCGCGGGTAAATCCCCTCATAATTTCTTGAAGAGAACCAAAGGGTGATGTTGAGTCTATTCTGTTCTCTAGCACCTATTCAATTCTTTCCTACCCTGATTCACGACGTTTTAATGCATTTTCGCCCACATCACTGCCGTATGATACCACTTCCGTATTTCCAGAATCTGTAAAAGCCACCCAAATCTACAGGCTGGCTCGGTTCCCCCACCTATTTCAATGTCCTCCAAACAAATGCTGCACGTGGTCTCTTTGGTGGCAGATCCTTCTGGCGCCACCTTTTGGAAGCCATGGATCTGCTCCATCGTTGGAGCTTCGGCCGTGACACCATCCCGCGGTGGCCTTAGATTCTGAAGAATCCTAGAAGACAAGTGTATACGATAGAATTGCATTGTGTATATATTGTCCGTGTGCACCAATGAAACAGTATGAAACATTATGAAACATGTCCATCCATGCATGTTAATTCCGTGCTTTGTCCTACATCATGCCCGTACGCGTTAAGCTCGTATCATTCGCAGCCTGTGAATGCCAAGCGGCGTTGGAGACACAGAAGATTTTCTCTTACAAACAAACGCATAGAGCATAAGTGTCCAGAAAGCAATGTTGCCAATCCCGCTCATCAGCAGAACATAGAGCATTTCCATCCTTCTCGCCCAGTGCGGCACGGAGAGCTTGAAAACCACTCCGATCTTGTCTGCTTGATGCTAAAACAGCTACAGTACGGGTAATAAAGACACATGGCATGACACGTAGAGATTCTCAGGGTACCAATTGC
The DNA here is from genome assembly GCA_000507305.1 of Breviolum minutum Mf 1.05b.01. Classification (NCBI taxonomy): domain Eukaryota; class Dinophyceae; order Suessiales; family Symbiodiniaceae; genus Breviolum; species Breviolum minutum. The sequence goes on along the minus strand of DF242003.1, from coordinate 41,043 downwards.
CAAGTTTCTGTTCGCTATGAACTCTGAAATCTATTGTACCAGTACTATAATATGCGGACACCACATAAAGCCACTCTGCCAGTCTGTTGGGATTGCACCTTCCAGCTGCCCACTCTCCGGGGAGGAAGGTGTGAGGTCACCAGAACCCCTCTCCCTGGATGGGAAGCAGGTGGAGCAGACAGTGAGCAGTCACCTTTTTTGTTGTTTTTTGCGTATCCCTATCCTGTCTGCCTGAGTGCGTCATAAGCCTGTGGCTTCGCGAACGTCCAAGATACTGCAATTTGATGCCGTGGTTGAGAACATCACTTGAATCTGTCGGTCATCATCTAAGAAAGCATAGGAAAGCTATCCAGACTGGTCTGATTATTCTGAATCATTTTCAATTTTCAACATCTTTGATGCAAATCATCTGATTCCCAACCTCACTGTCACTAGAAGGGTAGCCAACATCAAAGATGATGAGGCAGGCGTTTAGCCTAACTCCAAATCCACACTATTGAACGTTGCAGGCTCGGTGCATTTTCACCACTAACACACATCCTCCCAGTCGCGCCCTTCCCTAACCATCAACCCGAGCTCCTTTCATGACGTAACAGCGAACACGGCGACAAGAACTGCCTTGGTCCAATGGAAAAAAAACTGCTGCCCACCACTCCCAAGAATGCACACCCCTTGCTGCAAGACGTCCAGAAGGCCACATCAAAAAATTAAAAAACAAAGAAATCATGGCAAGTTCAAAGGGCCAAAGACCCCTGCCACCGGAACCCGGAACCACACGTGAAACAAAACTCAATTGATACCAATGGCTGATGTTTAAAAAAGCTCATGCCCACCAACATCTATCAAATCAACATTCATTTGTGACGTCATTTATGATATCCATCTACCAGCACCTTCAAGCCCGGGTGCCATCTATCAACCCTAAGGAATGGTGAATTGACACCACCGAGCATTCGGACCGCGCATCAAGGCGCTCCGCCGGCGAAGCACTGGCTTTCCGTATCGGACTCCAGGGCTCCTGGGATGCTCCCGAAATGGAACCCCACTGCAGTGCTACAAAAAAAAATGAATGGATTTACCATTTAATAAGCCCATCTGATATTGGTTTTACATGGTTTTAGATTCTCTCTTTACCATGGCTCACTTCCACCCGGGTCTGTCGGGATGTCGGTATCCGATTAGCCCGATCCATCCGTGAGTATCTGTGTGTGTGTGTGTGTATATTGGAAAGGTCTGAGTCTATCTGCTTGTAGCTACACTGTACATGAATTGCTTGCAAAATCTTGCAAATATAAATTTGTTGTGATGCATGCATACCTAAGTCTACTACAGTGTGGGGTTACATCCCTCAATTAAATACTTCAGGTCAACATTCTGCTCCGCGTGTATCAGTTCCAAATCATACTATGTGCATAGGCGAACAAACAAACGAACGCCCGGACGGACGGGCGGATGGATAAATATACATACATATACTACGAAAGTACAAGTCTAGGATGCTGAATTATTCTCAATGTACTTGCATAGAATATCATTGCGGTAACGAGAATCCAACCTTCCATGGGAGGTTTCAATGCTGGATTCCATTCTATCCGTTTTCCCTCTGATATCTCTGATCCTCATTTTTTTACGGCTCCTGTGGTACCGCAGGACCCAACTTCCTGCCAAAAGTAGCTGGATGATTGGGTTGTGCCCCACATGGTTGACATGGCCCTCAAGCCCGAGAGGCGAACGCTGCTGCAACATTGTACGATGTCAACTCTTGTCATTTGAAAAAGTGAAAAGAAAAGGTCAAGTGATATCACATGTCAGCGTTCTCGAGATATAAGCACTCAACTGCTGCATGTTCCCATGAAAACACCTTCCATCTCAAGACATGTTTTGATTGTTGTTGGTCATGGCCCATGGCACTTCCTGGGGTGCCCCACGATGGAACATGTGGTGCAGCTGTTCGGGGGCTGGGGTCCACTTGACGACTTTGACCCTTTTTCTGCAGCAAGCATTCCAAGTATTGGATCTGCTCCTTAGCTCTGTGAAAGGATGATGAATTGAAACGAGCTTCAATTTGGCACAGATTGAACCCTCAAGAGTTGCACTCCTGGGAAAGAAATAAGTGTATCATCAGAGTTCCCATATACATTGTCCATGTACATGCCTAGATGCCCATCAGATCCATCTATGACGTACACAAGACTCACCTGTACCCTACCCTTTGTTCACGAAACTTTCACACAGGTTTCTGCACAAGAAACACCGTCACACCGGGCGACCGGACTGCTTGGTCGCGCAAACGCTTTATCACAGTTTTTAACACCAAGAGGTCGGCTTCTTGAAAACTGTTGCTCAAAGGTAGAAAGGGTTGACCTTGTCTCAGTCAAACCCGTTGGGCAGCCCATTGGGAGAGGGTGATCCAGCGGATGCGGGAATGCAAATTATGAGCTTGGGGTGTTGAAAGGCTGAAAGTGTCAACTGGAAATCCGTTGCTCGAGTGTGTATGAAGAATCAATATGCAATGATTTCTTTTTATGGCATTAAACATATTATTAACAACGACAAATATTTCGACAAATGACAATACATCGCATTTGAATCCACAACCATTCATCACATTGCCATACATCACCTCATGGGCCATCACATTATCACACCCAGTCGTCGCAACTCCAGGGTCACCGACGGCATTCCTGACAGGGCACCAAATCTCCACTCCAAGAGGTGCCAGAGCGAGGCACCTGCAATCTCGAAATCATGGATGATTTCACTGGATTGGCCCGGGAAGGGCAGGGATTCCTGTTGTAAATCATTGGAATCATCTCAAGCAAATCTTCAAACCATGAAAAGTTCCATGCTTCAACTTTCTCAGTGTTGTCAGAATTTCATGTGCCGCCATTGCCACTTCCCGCAGCGCTACTGGGCATGTTGGACGTTCAAGGTGCCGCAGGATGGACACGTGACCGGAATCCGCTTCAAGGCACTACGTTGCCTCGTGGCACAGAAGACGGCTCACAGGTTCGTAAGAACAGGATGCTTGTTGACTATACTTCACTCCAGGGAAACTAGCATGTAACATCTATAATTATCTGTTAAGTACGTTATATAGTGAAAATATGCCAAAATGATGCTTGGAGGACCGGAGGACTACTTTTCTCTTTGGGGAGGGCATCTTTTCAGGGTCTATGTTAGCGTTACGGGGTGCAACTTTGCCAAGTTTGTTCATTTCAGATGTGCTTGACGACGACTTGACGATGTTACTTCATCCATCCAAGGAGGTGCTTTTCCAGCCCTCCTTTGAGGTGCACCTGGTCATGCGTTCCAGCACGGCATCAGCTTGACGTTGCAACTGCGTGGTGTCCTCAGCACCGGTGCTAATGCCATACTGGGTCCACCCATCTGACTCATCATTCTGTACATCACCATATCTGCACGACATGCAAGTGATTCTAACAAGCAAGTTTCATCTCTGTACAAAGTTACAAGTTTGGAATAACAACTGCCCCAATATCCCACAAGGCGATGGCCTCCAGGTCTTTTGAGTTTCTGGTGTCCATTCCCAACGGTGAATCTTGAACCAAGCGTCGGCCAAGGCCTGCTCCAAATTTGCCTGTTGTGCACAGCCCACTTGGCTTTTGCCGCGCGCCTAGCTGTCTCTTGCAGGTTTTTTTGGCACTAGCATGTTTGACTTGCTTGCACTTTGCAAGGAGGCTCTTTAAAAGGGGCCTTCGAATTGATTGTGCTATGTTTTAAGGAAGCACTGCATGGTTCTTCCTAGCCTTGGAAGCTGAAAAATCCTGAAACAAAGGGAGGATAATCATCAACATGAGATGGTTGTCTTCTAATATATTAATATATGCATCTTAAATCAATTAGTACGCTTAATTTGGTCAGAGATCGTGCACTTTCCCATTTGAGACAGAAAGCCAGCTGTCCTGCCTCCAATGGTAGCAGCAATTCTGATTGAGACCTGCATCTTGCAAACAATTATATTGTAGAATCTGAATAACTTTGATGAGTGATTAGCTATAATATATATATATATCATATTATTATATGAATGATTCTAGCTACAATAGTGATATCATAGTGATATCAGTTTGAACAGCCGGCCTGATGACCTGACATGCCAAATCTTCAACACATGATGACCCTGGGCCCAATGGCGTGCGAAGAAGCAGCTGTTCGACGAAGCGGTCAACATCTCTTTGACTCAGATACTGTACGTCGTCGAACGGCGCGATGCCTTGCGCAGCAGTCTTTGAATGAGCTCTTTGCTCAAGAGACTGTGGAACAATGCTGGGCCTGGTTTCATCCACAGCTTCGCAGCAGTATTCAGGCCAAGGACAAACACAGCACGGCAGCGTGTTCCAGTCACATCTTTGAGGTGGTGAATATCACCTTAAGTGAGGAACCTTATATATTGATATATATTGTACAAATTATGTGCAAATCCTACAAAGGGATACAATGGGTACTTCTCCAGCACCAGCATCTTTGCCTCATTTTGCCTCAGTTGAGCTCAACCTCCGCTGTGCGCAGAGCATGCTCTTCTTGTTGTTTCTTACGAAGCAAGTAGAAGGCACCTGCACCCAGGCCAGCAATCACCAACACAATCACCAGCACAATTGCAACCACCGCACCAGCTCCCATTCCAGGAAACTTTGCATGCAATGCTGGTAGAGCTGGTTTCACCAAATCAGACAAGTCTGGTGGCTTTGGTGGGTCTGCAGGAGGGGCATCACCCTTCAAATTGAGGCCAAAGCATGAAGCACCAGAAGCATTCACCTTGTACTCCGTCCCACAAATGCCATCCACCTCACCCATGGAAAAGCGCACTTCGACAACACGGCGGGCTGCTTCAGCTTCATAGGTGCTGAAGAAATACAACCCCATGCCATAGTGCATTGTTTTCTGATGCGCAAAGTTTCCTTGCTGCCTCTTATCCCATGCCAGCGTCGCATTGAAGTAACCACTGCAGGCATTGGGGTATTCACCCAATTTCTTGGCGCAAGTAAGCTTGACACCGCCAGCATCACCAACACCCTCAGCATCACTCTGGAAACCCAAAGGGCCGAGACCATTACTTCCACGAGGCGGAGGACATCTGCTCCCGTCCGGGGCACACTCTCGAACTTTTGCCAACCAATGGTCGTTGAGCTTTTCGCGAACGAAAAGTGCGTACAAGGAATTCTCCCGAGCCTTCTCGATATTCAAGTAATCAAAGGCGAAAGAAAATAGTCCCTGCAAACGGCTCGGCCAAATTATCGAAAGGAAACTGTCGAATCCTTTTGGGCTAATTAAAGCTGGTACCCACCCCTGCATACCATGGACCCTTTTCATCCCCACCTCGCCTCAAAAACTCCCTCTTCAGGTCGAAAGGGGTCTCCCTCTAAACCCTTGCTGACGACACAGGATTCGTTGAGGGGAGTCACGGGTGAAATTTGGCACGGCTCTGCAAAGACGTGCAACAAGAGACAGCTGAGCCAAAGAAACCTGGAAGTGGCCGCGAAAAACAACCTATCATCCCTAGCCCCGTCGCAATGTTTCGAGAAAAAAACTTTGGTTTAAAAATGGCCTTTGGATGTCCAAAGACAAGCCAATCACGGAAAGTATGGGAAAGTCATGCAAAAATGCTGCCCTTACATAACCTAGGAACCTTTGCAAATCCATTGGAGCAACTCGCCACGGCATCCAACTTTCTCGGGTTTGGAGCCAAAAACCCTTCTGCGGCTCACGATTTTGAATCGGTTCTATCATGCTTCAAGTCATTGCCCCCAGCTGCAGCTAGTTTATCAAAGATGTTACGAGTGCTTCTCCTTTCTCTGTGCAAATCAACTAGCTTCTACTTTGACATCATTTCGCCAAGGGCTCATTGTCTTACCCGGATGACGGCTTTTTTGTGGCATTACAAACAAACGAAGTCAAAAGCGAATCCAGCCATAGCAATGGCAGCAATGGCGAACCCAGCGATTTCAAAGATCGACTTTGGCTGCTGCTTTTGAGTGGCAGTTCTTTGGGCTTGGGAGTTCTTTGTCCAAAGCCCGGCAACTTTGAAGCGACACTCAGTGGAAGGTGACCATATCAAGTGGCAAATGCCCGATATCTCCAAAGCGGTGCAAACTGACACGCCTCAGAGCGCTCTGGCTCAGTTTCAGTGAGAACAAGCTTTTGAGATTGCTTTGAGTGGTGAGTTTAGAAGAAAACAGAAAACTCATGAGGTTTGAATCAGCCACACAATAACATCATCAAAATAAAAGAAGTAATTTGTAATACTAGCAATAATAGAGCGAGAGAGACCGATTTAGTATGGTATATCTTAGTTATTACAGGTGTAAAAATGAGGTTTTGAGCTGAATCCCTGAAGAGCAAGTTTGATGAACTTGCGGGGGAACGGCAAATGCGGCTGCCAATGGGGCGGAAGGGTGTAATAATTTTGCACATCTTCAGTTTTTTTTGCAACTGCTAGGTATAGAAATGTAAAATGCCAACGTGTTTGTGTCCCCAAAACCTCATCTGGGACTCAAAGTCCTCCAGGTAAAGAACTTCAGCCATGTTCATGATATCTTGAAGAACCCCAACGATCCCAAGCTCCCCCGCCCCATGAAAAAAGGGGTGCTGCTGTTGGGCAGCTCTATTGGTGGTTGCCAAGGTTCCCATCAGGGTGCACCACAATCCTTGGAGATCTGAGAATGCAACGCGGGATGAATATGACTGATTCAACAGTCAACAAATCAATAGGATGATTTGCCATTAGGTTTTTAAGCACTCTATGCCTCTAAGTGCATCATTGACCCAATTGGCCTGCCTGAATCGGGCCCAGCTCAGCACTTTCACACCAAGGTTCTCCGTGATGTTGGTATTGTCCCCTCTCAATCGAAGCCAGGCTTCCGGTGGCAATTGCAAAGCCCTCATCACCTGCGTGCAAGGGCCACAGTCTAACACAGCTGAGTGTTGGGTAGAACAAAAAATCATGTAAAATATGTGATTATGTGATTATGAATTATTGGCCTAATGAAGGTGCTGAAAATGGGATGAAGATGGGCATGCGATATGCTACGGTATGCAACAATGCTCCATTCCAGTGTGATGTCTGCAAGGTAGCAGACACGCAAAACGTGATATGAATCCATTATTAAGAGGGGTGAACAAAATGTTTGAAACTTCCAGTACAGGCCAGGTTTGATTGTCAGGGTCCTCAAAATTCCACCAGACCCCTGGAACATACCCCAGACCCTCAACCACCAGTTTATGAAGGAAATCCTTCCATATTAATGTATTTTGGGGTACCTGCAGTATGTGCAAGGGGTCTGTTGGAATTTTCTTAGACAGGACTGCCATGTGCAGCCAAGCCACGAAATAACGAATCAGATTCATATGGCATACCTGAGGGCTTGAGCTGCTGAAGGTGGAGGCATTTCCAGCTACCCCATACTTGCCCCCGTCGCTAATCCAGTGCATTTTTGTCACCACATGTATTTTTGGAGCTGACTTGACCAAAGTTTTGGCCACTGAGCTGATTGGTCGCAGTTTGATGGTCCGCGCCGTCTCCTGTGTAGATATATATGATAAAGTATTAATACATCAGATACAAACTGAAGATGCATTGAACAGAACCTGTGCGCATGCAAGTATAGAGGGAGAGAGTATATCAATGTTGAAATATAAAACATGTTGGAATACAAAGACATGTAGCTCATGTCATCGTTCTCCGGGGGATCCTACAGTAGATCTTAAAAGCCGTCACTACCATCTACACGCCCTGTGTGTGTGTGTGGTAGAATCAATGTGCAGCAAAGAAACATAGATTTCATAGATGTGCTCTGGGTCTTTGGCAGATTCCGTTTCCTTTGTGTTTTGCTCTGTGCTGGTCAAGATTGTGGACCCATCGGTCGGAACGAATCCTTGGCGGCTGGCAAACACAAGAGTTTGGGATGAAATCCATGGGCAGGCATTTATATCAATATCAATATGATATGAATGAATCTACAGCATGGATCATAAGGTCTTGTTCACACCTACCCCGGAAATTGAACATGGATGTCAAAAATCACCATGTTTCAAAGGAGTTCCCTTTTCCAAGGCAACATCTCTAGCAATCTTAGCATCACAATTATAAACGGGGTGACAATACAACAATTCCTCTCCCGACTCCCGACAACCCGATTTCTTCTACTTCTACACATTTCTACTCCAGATATTTCTATTTACTTCTAATTTACTTCTAATTTCCAAATAATTGATCAACTAGATATTCAAATATCATATCCTGTCTATATATAGTATATTTTTTTGAGCTTGGAACAAATACGAGTAGCTGCACAGATTCTTTCTGCAACAGATTCAATTCAGAGACTCAGAAGATAGACTCAGAAATCAGACACGTAATTGTCACACCAAAAAATACCAAAAAAAGCAAAAGCAGGGATGTGCCAAATCTGACACCTACAGTAATCAGTAATCATCTATAATTAATCTTAAGGCCAGGGCATACGGATATCTTGTAGAGGTTGTGTCACTGCCGTTCACAGCACCGAGCTTCCATCCCCCAGCTCCTTCTCCGCCTTCTCCTTCCTAAGCCACAGATCCAGGGGAAATCGGTGAAGATGAATGGATAACCTTTTCCCAACCACAACTCGACGTTACTAAACCATCCCTGAATGGGTGCAAAATGGGTACAAACCGGATGGCCATTCCAACGGCTGCAGTATTTCATCGTCGTCTCCAGCTGATGGCACTACATTGGCACAATTTTCGTTTCAGCAATTGTCAGTGGGATTGCCTGCCACTCTCTTGTCTCAGGCGGCGGAAGCCAGAAACCAAATCAAAAATTCATTCGGGTAAAAGGATGTTGATGCATGGCAGGCACATTTCACAGCGAGGCTTCGAGACAAAAAAAATGTGAGTGGCCTTGTTCAATACTTCGCCGGGATCCAAGAATCCCAAGAACCGTTCAATGGTTGGCCGGGCGTCTCTTTCTTCTTCTTTTTCTTCTCCTTCTCTGCAAGGCGCTTATGATCCACCTCACGGTGTACATACTTCCGGAAGCCCGCCTCCATTCGCACGGAGTCCTCGCACCGCAAAAGCATTGGAACAAGTTTGGCCACAACCGAAACATAGTGAGCCTAAATCTATGGTACAAAGGTGTGAATTAACATTCAGAAGGACGCCATGCAGACGCCAATGTATTTTGACATGTGCCTTGCAGCATGGACTTATCTGTATTGGTTCTTGTGAAGTTTTGTTACCAATTTAAAGGGCAAGTATTCGATGCTGCCATGGATTCCTTGCCAGAATTTTAACACGTGCTCCATTTTTCTTATCAAACGGTTGACTAAGGCGTTTGAACATCTGTCTCTTTCATAACTGAATAAACTAGTCCAGTGAGACCATGTAATACCGACAGCCCAATCAGCCCCAACGTACCCAACCTCCCACAGGTCTGAAACACGACTCGGCGACGAGCTGGGATGCGGCTGGGTGGGTTTCCCCTCAGCAAGCAAAGGGTCTGGTTCCTTCAGCGGCACATCAGGCAGATGCGCTGCCAAGATCCTCAGACGAAAGAATAGAGGAAATCCATCCGAAAGGGCGGTGCTTAAAGAATTCAAAAACAGTATTTGTATAATCTGTTTCGGTACCACTTTCTCAAATTTGTGACACATGATGGTGATTTCAAATTTTCAACCGAAACCATCCGCTAACCAAAGCCCAGCGGCTGAGCAGTTTGAATGGCACGTGTCACGTTGCTGACCCAAATGCCAGAGTATTGGACACTGACCTCACCATAACCTCCGGGACAAAAAAGCATCGATTGAGAAAGGTAACACAGGAGCAGGCTGACTCGAAAAACAAAAAATGTTCCAAAAACAGTACAGAGGGCTAAGGAGAGAATTCGAAAAGAACAAAGCATGAAATCGCTTGTGTCACACAGTGGCACCCTTCAAATTTCATCCAAATTCCACATATTCTCCTCATGGTTTCCTTCAATCGGTATCAGTGCATTGAGTGCTAAAAGTACAGCAATCCACGAATCCACAAGTTTCACCTCATTTCACCTCACATCTGGTGTCTTTTTCCTTGTCAACTTTCTCTCCAAGGAACGATCCTTCTTGGTCATCTGTCGCTCCAACGCAAGGCGTTGCGCCAGCTTCTCAGATTGCCGGCGGCCCAGCTCCGTCAGGCCGCGCTCGTCGGAGTCCAAATCGTATTGCCCATGACGAACCAGAATCCTGGCTGAAAACTGTGTCAAACCTTGATTTTCTTGCCTGGCTGTCTATTGCGTTTATGTGTGCATTTGTGTCTATATATAGTCATAGTCTATTTGATCTATTTGTGCATGATCTTTTCATCACCTAGAGTCTTGAAGATGCGAGCGCCCCCACCCTCCACATCCACCTGCGAATACAACCTCCCCCCACCCAACAGAAGGGTGCTCAAACAATGCCAAACAACACTGTAACACCCCCAACATCGAGTCAAGATACAAATGCCGAATGGCTCCTGATGCCTTCATCTTTTCCCCCACCGGTGGACCACGACCATCCCAATCTGCATTCCATGTGCGCTGCCAAAGGCCACAGGCATCCGAGCACTTGGCAGGATCCGTCCACCATGTTTCCTTGGTTTCCTTGGAAACAAAATGAAACAAAGGTGTCAAAGCTGTCCCATCGTCTTTCTTTTGGGTAGTAGGATTCTTACAAGAGGGTGGCCCATTTTGCTGGACATGTTGGATTTCCTTGCTACAATGTGGCAACTCATAAAGCTGTGACTTTTTGAAAGGCCTGGAAGGCAAAATCCATAACACCTATAGGAATCTCATGAATTGAAGGAGAAGAAAAGTGTCGGAAGTGGTTGGATTGACGAGGGAAACCCCAAAAACCCTCTGCAAAAAGTTTGGCAGCAGAAATTCGTCCATCAACTGAGGCTGTGATTTGATGAGTGCTATGATGGCCATGCTTCCCAAGATCATTTTTGAGTCGGCACCATCTTGGCACCAAACTCGTCATGGAACTTCCAAACTCAGGTCCATCCACGATCGGAAGAATACGTACAGACCGAAGCGAACACTACCCCACCTATATACCAAACATCTACCTACCTCCGACCTGCTTGCCTACCCAGCTACCTGCCAACCCACCAAACGACCTGCCACTCCTCCCCAAAAGAAAACAACATGTACTTACAAGGCAGGAGGAAACGTGGTGGTGGGGCGTTGTGCCTGTCACATTGAAACTCCAACACCATACACTACCAATCTAAGAAAGCTAAAATGTCTGAAATGTCTGTGTTTTCCCGAGGTGCAGGTGCAAATGCATATGGTTTTTTTCCAAAGGAATATATCAATCTAGGCCAAGTTGCATCGGCCCCTTCGCAAGTCGCCTGGCGCTGACCCAGCGCACCAGCGGAGACAAAAGCAGAAGCAACGCCCAAACCGGTCCTCAAAATCACAGGGTCAGGCCAAACAGCCTTTGGCTTATCACAAGGGGAAACAAATAACCATCATGGTTAAATCTGTTCAAACAACTTGTACATATTACATACCTTCATTGTCGCACACAAGACAAGATGCAAAATGCTTGCAGCTTGGGGGGTCGAACATGTCCAAATCTAATTTATGGCAGGGAAAATGCAACCATTGGGATCCCAATCTCAAGGTCTTCACTCTGGAATCATATCAAGTAGAGGAAAGGCCAACGCACCCGCCTTGATCTGTCTAGAAATCTTTTAGTTGACGGTTGAATATCATGGATGTTGAATGTCAAATAATCAACATCTCTGATATGTACACAAGAGATGTTTCCCCCCACACGGTTTACCACAGATATTTAACACAAATCCTACAAACTCCATGGTGCGGTGCCTCCAATTCCTGGATGTTTTCAAGCGCAGGGGGAGCCATCGGAGTCGCCACATGGATCGAGTGAAGTGATTAGATGGATAAATGGTTGGTTAGATGAGTCGATCCAATGGCCTTTAAAAGCCTCAAGGAACTGATGCTTTTGGGCCTTGAATTTGAAATTCTGAAAGATGTGAATTTCAAGATGTTACTAAAATTTACTGGGATGAGGATTGCATTCTGGTATGGCTTCCTTCCTTCTCGGGTGGGAACTTGCTGCTTGATTTGGCGCATCATACATCAACGTTCGGAAATCGATCCGCGGAAAGTCCACCTCATGTTTCCACTACTCCGTTCATCTACTGGAAAATGGTGTCAACTTTTGAATCCTTCCAACTTCACCGCGAACTTTCGAAACTTTCAAACTCAATGGATAAGGAATGCTACTAAATAATAGTTATACTCAGTAATATGAATGATATCCTAATAAGGACACGTAACGTACATACATGCAAAGATTGGCAGGAAACGTCTACCCTGACCGTATTCCACGGCTACATGCCTGGGATCTTCCAAGGGTTCTCCGTAGCTTCGGCTGCTTCCAGCTGCAGCATCTGCCTCCTAGCATGAAAGGGGTTGGTATATCTGATTATATTTCTACATGTTCGCCGGGGGATTACTACGAGTAGATTGTTTGATTCCAATCAAATTACCATACTTCGAGGGGCGATATGATAAGGTATCAAGTCGGGATGAAGTCTGTATCAGGTCCAATGGTTCTCAGCCATCAAATATCTTGGGATTCCTCTTGAAACATGGAAGGGGTTGGAAGTCTGCTGCCATTCTGGCCATTTATGTGCTGCCTTGGGCTTATGTCAACCTACTGGAGTTTGCCGAAAAGATTGTCTCACCAAGTAGGGCCCGTCGCAGATGCGTCTCAACAGGGAGATGCGTCTTCCACGGGAAGGAACACTGGTGCGGTGTGATCCGAGTGGGGAAAACTTTGTACATCGAAAGTCTATCAACTGAAACTGAACTTCGTTTCAACATCTTCTAATGACAGACACCCCCAGGCCGAGCCCAAGACTAAAAACAAAAGTCATGTTCCAACCCCTGCCTGACCGGGCTCTATGTTAGTTTCTGATAGCGTAAGGAATGCAATCAAATCCTCGCCTACGAGGTTATAAGTGCCAGAGCAGTTGCCCTTGCATTGTTGTTCTAAAGTTTCTTCCAAGATTCCTTTGGAGCACGGGAAATGTTGAATATATGCATTCATCATTTCGAATAGAATATATGCACATCCGGCACAAAAAGGGGTTAAACTACTTCAACATCCCACAATTTGCTCATTTGTCACCAACACACTTCATGATTTGATTAATGTCTTGCAAGCCTCTCCTTTGGGCCTGTTACATCAGACTTTTTCTAAAATGATCTTGGGTATGGAAGCACAAGGCTTCCAAGTGGAATTCACGATCCCCCAATCCTCTCCTCATGTTCATCACGGGCACTTTGGGACCTAGCCACTCAATGTGCTAAAACGTGTCCAGGCTCTCAAGTCTTGACGCTTCAATTTCAGATTTGAGGCTCCAACGAGGCACGTTCCAAAGCATCCAAGCTTTGCGTGTTCAACGCCTTGCCAGGTTATCAGCATTTGCAACACTGGCTGGAACACCAACAGGCTGAATAGAACAACATGCAAACCTATTCAGACATTGTCCCATCTGACAAGGATTTGGTTTATCAATTGCTTTGTATGTATAAATCTATATACTTTTGGGGGGCATCATTAGCGGCAGCAGGATCAGACGCTTAGATCAATGTCCAAAAAGCCTGTCCAACCCCTTCACCTCCATTGATCATCATGGCACTCCAACTCCCCTGACACATCGGACGCACCAACTTGGAGTTCACTTGGGGTCCAAAGTGATTACGTCGTCACATGTTTTACCAATCTGCAGGGGGTGAGAACAAAAATAACATGGTTATTAAAAAACATGATTTATACATATTTATACACGGTTTTATGAAATCTCATGTGCCTAGTATAGGATTCCGAGAAGCCTTCGTACACCATTTGGGTTGAATAACCCTAACCCTCCGTATACGCTCCAATCTATCCTGTTTGCTATTCGCTTTTTGACTGCCCACCTTCTGCATCGGCCACGTTCAATGCTTCCGTCCATAGCAGTCGGCGGCAAACCGTTTTGCATTAAAGACTTGAGTCAATTTGTCAACTGCGTCTCGATATCAAGGATGGGGTGGGGTCTGTTTGGTCGGCGTCAAGCTGTTCGAATAGAAACATGGCACTGTTTCTCCGGGTGGCACTTGAGAATGACATCTTCCGTCTGCCCGTTCATATGTTGTTAGTGACTAACCACAGCTTAATAATATCTAAATCATAGCTTCTGGGACATTTCGAGGCAGCGACACAGCAAGCATTCTCACAGCACTTGACTCAGAAGCATCCGCCTAGCACTTAAGACCTTGGCACTTGGTGAAAACAGTCCTGAAGCACGGACCCTTTCCAACAGGATTCTTGATAGTCAATATTGATGTATGCTGTATGCATGTCAGGTTTGCCTTTGCACATGACAGAATATAAGCTAGTTACAATATATTACAATACACTGCATTTCCTCCACGCTATGCAGCTAGGCATATATACATGTAGTTCCACAATGCCTAACATTACATGTGCGTGCATATTGGTCGTCATCCTTCCAAGGCGGCCAACCACTCTCGCTTCTTTTCCCCGGGCAGCATGACACAGCTCCTCGCATCACCAAGACACGGTCAGCATGTGGCGTGGCATCCCTCATGTCTGGCTGAGATTCGAATCTGTTCAAGCAGTGTGATTGAGGCATAGTATCGACATCTAGTAAAATAGGAGGCCATACAGCCGACATTATGCTGGAATGTGACTACTTTGGCGACATCTTCAGCCAGCTACCGCCACGAGTTTGTCCAGCGAATTTTGCATTCACTGAGGGCAGCTTCCCCTCGCTGCTCACGGCAACGGTCATTCAAACCTGGTGGAATTTCAAGGGCATTGCTGGGTCCCTGCTAGTTGCAACGAGGTTTTTTAAAAACGTGATTTTTCCTGCGCGAATGGGTATGAGCTACTGGCATCGACCTTGTGTGTTTATCTACTTAGTGCATATCCGAACAGTTTTGCTGCTGATTTTGAAGTTTTTATATATCACATGACAAGCAATGCTTCAAGTCACTGATAGCAATCCGTGTGTTTAGCCAAATGCGGGCAGTTGTTATAATCATATCCTACTTACCTTAGCAGAGACGAAGGCGATATGATAAGGATTGATCACGTTATGTGGCCGCCAGCATCAGCAGCTTTTCACGGCTTCCTGAGGATTCACCATTGAGCTCCCGGCATCTCGATATCTTGCTTCGGCAGGTCATTTGGCTCGTTGGGAGAACCCTGACCCTTTTCAAGCCTGTCAAGTTCCACGCGGCAGAAGGATTGGAATAAAGAGCTGCAATGTTCGGGCTGGTGCTGTTCATGCTTGTCCTCCTCCTTGTCCTCTTCCTTCTTCCTCCTCTTTTTCAGCATCATCATCATCATCATCATCGTCGTCATCATTCTGGTTCTTGTTCTTGTTCTTATGGTTCGTATTCGTATTCGTATTTGTCTTTTTTCTTTGTTCTTCTTTTTCTTCTTCTAATGATGTTTGTTGATCATGATTGCTGATAACTCTCTAGTTGTGCCGATGCGGACGTAGATGCTGATGTCATCTCATAATTCACCTGATGGTACATGATGCTATCCGGTGGACTTCCACAAAGGCTATTGGACCAGGTTAGCTCCAGAGCTAACAATGCTACCCGCTAGCCCAGGCATACAGGAAACCAGTTTCACATACTGCACCTCGCATAATGGGCCCTCCACGCCAAACCTTAGCTGAGTCCACATCTTGCATCCCTAAATTGTTCACAATGTCGCGCATTCCTTGTCATCCCTGTTCCGAAAAAGAAAGGCCACTACAAAACCTAAAACGTGCTATATCAAAAATCAAAGTTAAGATGCTCAACTGGTCTTCAAGCAACAGACTGCTGACTCCGGCGGCCCATCCTGTCCCAGATTTTCTAAGTGCCCCCTGCGGCGCTCTATTCGTTCCAGCCTTTCCATGGCTCTGCATCACAACCAAGCATATCAAAGCACAAAGCACCATGCCCATGAAACCATTTTCAGAAACAACAACTCAAGAAACAAGCAAAACACTGAAATCTCTACAGGAAATAGTCGATTCACAACATCCTACTAAATTCCATCATGTGAGTCTACCGCAGCTTTTTGGCCTCACATCGGTATTTTGCCGCCTCATGGTCATCTCAGAAGTTTCTGGGTCCTGGCTATTGACTCCAGAAAAGCAAGCTGCACATAACATCGTAACGGATTCTGAACGGGAAATATTATATATACAGTATATACCTATGTGGTATCGACTTGGCAACTTTTAAAGTTTACATGTTCAAAGCAATTTGTGAGGTAAGTTGCAAAAGGCGCTTCAAACTGCCGGCTAAAGCCATCTGCAACCCTACAAGACGCTACCCTTCAATATAATAATACCCCCCCAAAAAAAAAGGCAGACTGAGAATCACCACAAATTTTGCAGGTCTGTCCTGCAAGACAATCAAAATAGGTAGATATTCTATGAGAACTCATTGACTAAACTTTAAACCATGAAATTTTTGAGGAAATCCCTACATGTGAGGCATCCTCCAATCCCAAATCACTCGGATCACCGTTCAAGACTCACAGCACAAACTTCCTCATTCAGCTCGGTAGGTTGTGTTGGTCCGGGTGCCTCAGTGACTGTTGTGTTCCCATACGCCAAAACTGCTCATATCACACATATTATATACATATAAATATATGTAGTATATTATATATTTTTTATATTCAGAAGTGGTCACGGTGGGGGGTGTGGTATTTACTATACATATATATATATATATATCGTAGAAGAGTAGAAGTTATGTATTGTCGTGTTTGGAAAGCACACTTTGGATGAGATCAATTGATTGCTCTCAGTTTATGGATGCCATGGGGACAAAAAAAAAATCGCAGAGTCTTTTTCGGATCGGATCTTGAACGAAACATCCAATACTTGCTAAATCAGATCCCAAACCATTCGAACATGCAAAACTACCACGTCCTCCAGCCCCAAAGGTAGCAACGTTCCAAGGGGGCCCCCACTTGCACGGACGCGGATGGTTCCGGCCTCATGTTGCGTGGGGTTAGGCGTCATGATCCCGCATCCGAGGTAAGGCATGTCTCGACCTATCAACCACTGACTCAGGTGTTTACTGCAAACCGGGCTGCAAGTCATGATCATTTCTCTCCTTCAAGAGCGGAAGAGGCAAGAGTCAAGAGCGGAAGAGGGGGCCATTGAGTTACGTATAATTTTGAATAATTTTGATGATATTGATTAGTATCAATGATAGTGAGTACAGTGACGATGGGTTTGGATTGAAACACTAATTGCACGCAAAAAAATCCGAGTTATGGGAAAATCATCAAACTGGCGAGGCGGCTCGCCAACTATCCAATCGCTCAACCGCTCATGTGTCCTCGTGTGACCCTGCTGTTGCATATCCCGCACAAGCGTCCATTTTCCACTGGAAATGTGTAGTTTGTTGCAAAACACTTTCAGCCAAGCACCTCTGGTGTGGTGAAAAGGGTTGCATCGTGCTGGACCTCCATCCAGCGATGCGTCTTGTTGCCAGTGGAGACCAAATGAACAAAAATTGACTGGCATGTGCTTCTGTCTCTGGTACACTTGCATTGCACTTGCACAGAAGTGCTATAAGTTCACACTCCACTGGAGCCTCCACAGACTCAAAACATGCTCAAACAGCGTATTTCATCGCATGCGACTTCTGCAACTGGCAAATCCAGGGCACCTATTGCTTCGCAACGGTGGCTGGATATCTGCGGCTATTCGGTGCCGGCGTTGAATTTCGGCGCACGTTTCTTTGGCGCAGGGCCCAAACCCACTTGATGAATCAACTCTTGGACCTTGGGATCGATGCGATCCGTGACAGGATACCAGTATATACTCAATAACATGCGTTGGAATGCATGAATGTGTGTGTGTGTGTATCTTTCTCTTTCAAAAAAAAGGTTGTATGAACGTGAATCTGCATTCCTGCATTGCATGTATATGCATATCTACTATTTGGCATATGTATACATGTGTGTGTGCGTGTCTGGCTTTCTTGACGGCATCATGAGCATTGAAATCATCTCTCTCTCGTTTTGTTGCGCATGCTGTTGCCTCTCAAACATGCCCCATTGACGACTTGGTGAATCTTGCGATCTGATAGGAGGTGTCTATAATTGTCTTAATGTCAAAGTCTCATACAAAAAGCCAAGTACGTACCTTCCAATTGATCCTAGTTCAGCAAATCCATCCACACCTTATATGCTAGCGTTTTCTCATTGATCCACCTCTCAATCTGCAATGATCCAAGAAAATCTTCTTTCGACCTGTAGTTTCCCTTGTGGTCCCCGGCATTGCGCACCGCCTTTGTCAAACTGCTGACTTCCTGGGCACTGTTCACCACTGTTGTCTGAGACTTCGTCCGAAGGATTATCAATCATTGTGATGATCACAACAGGAGAGCTGACCCTATGATTCCATATGATCACACTTGTCCTCGTTGGCTTTACCCGCCGCATACATGTGATGCTATTTTCACAATGTGCTACTCGGATAGGCCTGAGAAGAATACAACTTCTACTACTTCTACTTCTACTACCACTACGGCTACCACTACTACCACTACTACCACTACCAGCACTACCAGCACTACCAGCACTACCAGCACTACCACCACTACCAGCACTAATTACCAGCACTACCACCACTACCAGCACTAATTACCAGCACTACCAGCACTACCACCTCTACCACCACTACCACCTCTACCACCACTACCACCACTACCACCACCACCACTACCACCACTACCACCACTACCACTACTACCACTACCACTACTACAACCACTACCACTACTACCACTACTACCACAACTATTACTACTACCACTACTGCCACTACTACCATCATCACCACCATCATCATCATCATCATCATCATCATCATCATCATCATCTCACCTGAATTGCCCCGGGTGTCTGTTTAAAAAACTCATGTTTGATCTTCCTCCAAATAACTAAATCCAACACCAAGGGCACCACTCCAATACTGCACAGCACATTCAATTCAAGTTCAACAACTGTGTTGGAGACTTTTGCACGTTGTTCTGCAACGGTAGGTGAAGAAGTTCAAATACGAATTTAATCAACCCAAAACAAGCTGTTTACTGCAATCGTGGGTGGGGGCAGTTCCAAAAGCCTACAACTAATGTCACAACAAATCACACCAATTGGGTCAATTGAGTGATACAATGTTCATATGAACCCTCACCCCTACTTCTACAGGATGTCTTGTCATGAACAGTGTCGAACCCAGGCCAAGGTGCCAATTGAATAATCTTCATATCCAAACTGCGCGCCTGCATGCGACGAATCTTGAAATGCCCACATGTCACCAAGTCAAACAAGGTTGGAGGCTTGGATCCTTGAATGCCACGTCTTGATTTAGTTGATTCACCTGCAAAATGCCTATGAACGAAAATAAGAACATCAGAAAAACAATGACCCAACGGCTGTGAGACATGCTTTTCGGCCTCGCCCTGCAACTTCCAACAACCATCCACAAACTCTTGGTAGCTAATCTCACCTTCCATCGTCGCCAAGCACAAGAATAAGCATTGGCATCAGCGCATGTATGAGTTCAACATCAGCGTGGCAAAGAAATCAAGAGTTAGGCATTCAACCATTCATCTTTGATGAGTTCATTTGCCGTGGGCAGGCCCATTTGTCTCAGCATTCTACCAATATTGCCAATACTCCAGAGTTTCCTTGTTCCGGTTGTTCCAATGTTGAAGCGATTCGACTTGGAGCTCACCTGAACCATCGTAGTCCAGTAGGTTGAACATCTGCTCTGCTTCTCCTCAGGAAGAACTCATGGGACGTCCGTCGACGTCACGAATTAAACGTGCGGAATGGTTGACTGATGTTGCTGTTGATGATGTCTGGTGATCCGAAGTCTGGAATCCCCAACTGCGGTGATTGAGGTCATATCAACCCAAAAGTACAAACGTGCTGAAGAAATTGGGAAGAACTTGCTACTCATCCAGGAAACAGGTCCAGCAAGGAATCGCCATTTTCACCGTATCATGATATCCTTCATGCAAGGTCTTCATCTACGAAATCTTGAGATCTTGTTTCCGCCCAGTGGCTGGCATCAAGCTTCATAGATCGAAAGTATGCCACCACACCTGAGCCCACAGCTCAACACATCTCACTGCCATCATGTCAAATAGGTCACAACAATCCACGCTACAGGGGCGGGGCATTGCAATGTGTAGGACATGTAGAATTTCGTATTTCGACTTGGGGTTGCCTGATTTCCTTCTGGTGGAGCAATGTACGGCTTGAATTGGTCGCGGGAATGTATACAAAATCGACCCAAGGCTTGGTTTGGCAGGGGGGAGTCGAGACTTTCGTTCTAAAATGCAGCGCCTTTGAAGATTTCTCATGGGTGGCAACATGGCATTAACAACAGATTTGGCCTCGAACTCGGGTTCGTGTGTTTGAAAAAAAATTCGCCCAACATGAGTGCAACTTGGATCAAATTGTGCTTCAGGTAGGGCCGAAACAAGCCCTTCAGATTGGAGTCTACCGAATCTACCCAGCACGGTGATGGAGCATAAGGGCTCCAACTTTTCCCAGCAAACTCCTCCTGCCAAGACACGATCATCGTTCAAGGTGTCTTGGAACTCCGCCCGGCTGATGAGGCCATTTCCGTCAGCATCCATTTCCTCAAGGTCGAATCGATCAACACAGAAACATGCAAATGGTAGCCACGCGATGCTCCTGTGTCCTTACGAGATGCATTTCATTCTAAGGGTATGCCAACTTCGTGGTTTGCACGTTGCAGTTCTGGACAAACAAGGAATCGCACACGCACACGCACAGACTGAGAGAAAGAAACACACCTAGCGGAAGACAAATGTGAAGAAATGCAAGTCATCTTCGGGAAGCCTCACGAAAACTGTTTTAGGAGCTGCGACCGGCTTGGCTCTGGAAGCTTGCAAGAAACGAGACAGAAGGGGATAGAAGGGGTCTTAGGGGCTAAGATGTGAGGAAAATACAGATTCGCAGGGGGAACACAACCACAACCCTCCAACCTGCAAAAGTCCTGTTCATTTCTTGAAGGAAACGCTTAGCAAAAATAAATCAAAATACTCAGAAAAGCATAAGCCAAGGGAAGCCAAACAGCCCATGGAAGGTTGGACAAACGAAGAAACCTGACAAAATGACACTCCGAGCTTTCACAGAAAACTGTTCATTCACTGATGATCTGCCACAAGCCTCTGCCCACCCGGCCAACCGCATCGTTTTTCGTTGTCAAGGGACTGCAAAAATCATCTCAATGTCACGCAAATATTGGGCCTTCCCTTGCAACTCTTCTTGAATGACATGTTCCCGATCTGTCTTGCTGCTCTTCCTTGCATTTTCCAAAAAGATGCTGGTGATGACGTTTGCCAGTGCATAAATTCCTCAGCATGTCGATGGAATGGGTGCATTCCATTCTTCCATCCCAAAAGGTGCGAAACCTGAGCCTGGCTTCTCCAAATCTTTTGCATTAATATCGCCTGATGAAAAAGAACAGATGAAGGATATGCGGCAAATAAAACCTATTATCGGATCAGAACATCAATTGGTGTACATCATTACTAGCAAAGGAAAGTCAACAAACAAATTTCGAACTACTCATTCTCACAGCCTCCGCCCCTACCTGGTCCTTCCACCTACTGAAGCCCAGCAGCCAAAGGTGATATAAATCAGGAAAAAACCATGATAGAGAACAGGCAGGCCGAACACCGCCTGTCCACAGGCGTTGTACCGAAGTCGTGAAGAGGAAAAAACATGTCTGGGCCACACCTGTTCTCGTATGCAGCATGATCTCATCAATCCTAAACACAAAGCACCGTGGCTGGCCTCATATTGAACCACCCAATCAGTGCCGCCCGTCATGGCAAGATAGAGCTCAATGAGGGATCTGTCCAAGGTACCGAAGGTCTTCCTGAGAAGGCACGGCTAGGAAAGGGCCCGACAGACCATCACCATCCATCCATCATCAGCAAATGCATCATCATCATCATCATCATCATCATCATCATCATCATCATCATCATCATCATCATGTTCTTCTCCATCATCATCATCATCATCATCATCATCATCATCATCATCATCATCATCATCATCATCTTCTTCTCCATGGCCCCTCCTTCATTCTCCTTTTGGAGGCCCAGCTTCAGTAACAAGGCATTTTTGGGATCATGTCGCTTCTGCAGGTCATCTAACTCCGAACCGGTGGCCGAGGTGAAGAGAACCGCAAAGAGACCCAGCATCAGGGCCAACACAGCAATGACCCAAACCAAGGATTTGATGCAGCTGATGATGGAATACCTGCTTTTGTCGCTGTTTTTTGCAGCTTTTTTGACACGTGAAATTTCATGAAAAGTTGACATGAATGAATAGGAGGGAGAGAATCTTCATGCAGGTTCTAGAGTTTGAAGCGGTATCTTGTCACTTGTGAGGCTCACTTGTTGACGCTCGAAAGTAGAAGGAAAAATTGAGAGAGAAACATACTAATCACTAATCCTGTATGTAGTTCAATGCAATTTATATGTATTCTATATATATGTATATATTGATTTAATTTATATACTTGTATATTAAAAATGAGGTAGGTTGCTGATTTGAGCCCTAGTAAAACAAAGGAAGGGATGAGGGATGTTTGAGAGGGTAGCACTCTCGACATAAAAGCAAATATCACCGTTCACGTCGTCATCGTCATCTGCGAGCATTTGGGGAGGCAGCAAAATCCCAGGTCGAGTTGCATCAACATTCGCAGTTCTGAGAAGGATTTCATCACCTTGGCTCGTACAAACGGAAGCTGCATAACAACTCTCAAGAATACTTGGATGATCACGAGTTCAAGTGGTCCTTGTGCCAACGGGGCACAAGGACATGTTCACACACCTCGCTACCATTAGCTACTTCCCTACAGTTCCAACTGCCTCAATGGCAGCGCCCACTTCAGTACGTTCAGTGTAAAGAGGGCTTCTTGATGTGACTGGATTTCACTGAATGTCCCAGTGACGCGAATGATTTTGATTACCCGCACAATGCGAATGACACGCATCATCCGGAGGAGACCAAATTGCACCCAAACTTCCAAGAAGAGGCTGAACTCAGAGGCGTGGCACACGTGGTAAGGCTGCATGTTATTCCTGTATCATTCACTCCTTGGATACTCAAATATATCATATCTATATCATTATTACTTATGCACGGCATATTATAGAATGGTCTGTATTAAATTCGTCTCTTCAGCTCTATGTATACAATGATGTTATATAAATATCAGTGTATGTGATTATACGTGTGCATGCATGCTTAAAAAGATACACAACATGTCTATGTTACATATATCATATATTCTAGGTTCTGGGTTTTTATACATCCATAGGTCCATATGTCATGTTTAAAGATGTTGGATGTCTGAATACACACTGGGTCTGCCTATATTATATGCGTTTAAAGCAGTTTAGTCTGCTGTCGCAAGTTCAATGCAACTTAACAACATGAACCACTTTGGATCATCATTTTGGATTATAAAATTTGTAATTATGTACCAAAAATGATGGAGAAAAAAAGAACTTTTTAGACGCCCACTGGCTACACTTGATTTCCCCATTTCTCAAGCCACCAGGTCGAAGGCCACCACGAAGGAGTCCAACCTTAGGCTCAACAGGGGAGGTCCATGTCCTACCGTCCTACCGACACACAACAGGTGATCGACTCAGAGGCAAAAAAAAACATCTGCCATTCAAGGCACACATTCCACAGGATTTCTTTGTTGCGACAACTCAGGAAATACGACCGGTCAGAGGCAATTCGGAAGCACAAATCCTCAGTGAACCAACCGGGCCGTCATTCAATGAACCTTGAAGGGTCGACCATGCCACTCCATTGAAACAAAAACCGCTCCAATCCAGCAGAGATGGCATCACAATGCATCGCATGCTAATTAGTAGCTGTGGGGCTGCATCCTTTTTGAATTCGAGATGGGTCTATTATGCCTATTATAGTACAGTGAAACTTCCAGAGTGACGAAAAGTATGCATCTCGCACCTGGTTTGGACACCTGGCATCTTTCCGTCGCCCAGGTGCTATGGCAAAAATAACGGCGAAGCAGCCCTGGATGATGTTGAAGTACACGGGCTCCTCCATCGTCCTTGGACCCAACCACCTCTATATTTCTGTGCGACTGAAGAAAACCACAATCAGGCACCGAAGTATGACAGCCTCATCTGCTTCCCAGGTGCAGTTCCAACATATTTTCAGCTCGGTATTCATCTTCCTGAGCTGTACCGCAGCTGACCCGGACGTAAAAGTTTTCATATCGCCCTGTATCCTACCATTATTTCTACAGTTACTTCAACGTCTCGAAACCTCCACTTTGAGGCTGCATCCAAAGTACAGCACGTCCACATCATCCCAATCGCATCTGCAGCCGAGGCTCCAAAGCTTTGCTTTGCGTTTGCCAAGCCACGAACGCACAATTCAGCAAGATTAGGGCACCACTGAGGCTCTCATACCTCGCTATTGGCATATCATGGGAGAGACTGTGTAGTAGTAATAACACTAATCAATAATATTCCGCACCGCCACCAGAAGGGGGGTTCAGGGAGGCAGTATACATTCATGCCATACACAGAAGGCGGGGGGTTGAGAGGCTTGAGGATCGGTGAAGCCAATCCCGCTGAACACCGAGGGATCACCGGGGCTCCCCGACATCCCGGAGGAAACGATGCGCTGTGGCCAGGTCTGATTCTCCGACACTCGCTTGCGACTCCTTGGTTTAGCCACAGGCCACCATGGTTTAGGTGAGAACAAACTGCAGATGAAACATGGAAAAAAAACTAGAAAAGTAGATTCGTCTTTCTAAGCATCATCTGACTTCACATGACTTCATGCAAGTCGTTTTGTGGTGTAAGTCTGGAAATGATCTTGGAGCCTTGAAGACCTCTTTGCAGCAGCTCATGTCAACAGTCCCTAGACTCTCGACGAAACAACGAAGCAGCTATGCAAACTTGAACTTCCTGTCAACCCATCGTCCCCAATCAGCCCAGGCACCCCCACACCAAGACGTTTGATCACTTCATCACTTGTCTTCACTTATACTTACGCATAATTAGAGTCAGAGTATTCCATGAATCAATCCATCCGTGATAACCCCAATAAAATGATGCCAGTACCGTATAACCTTTCAGAAACGCATCAAGGTTTCCCCACCAGTTCTCCATGTTCCAGCCAGGATTTTGACTCCAAGATTCTCAGCGGCCAAAAACTGCGACTTCCGAACCCGTTTGGGTGCCCCGGTCTCTTCAGCCTGTGCAATGACACCTGGTGCTGCAAGGAGGCACAAACCGGGTACCCTGCTTTGCCTGGGGATGCACTCAATGTTTGGACTGCGCTTATATATAGATACCCTGGTATACTCACATCACCCAGCGGCACTAGCACTACTAGAAGTGGTTCAGTTAGTTGGAAAAACGATCAGGGTATGATGAAATTATGTGCCCGATACATCCCGATACTGAGGTGCCATCGCTCAGCTGAGGTGTCTTGTCTTTGGACTCCAATTGCCGCCTAGCAACTTGGTGGTAAAGCCTCCAAGGATTTCACCTCCACCAGGGCTCGTCGACCCTGCCGCACCTGTTCCGGAAGCCAGCTTACCTACAAGTATCCAACAGAACCAATGAGCTTGTCGCAAACTCCAGTCACCCTACCTCATCATCTCCTTCCGTAACTTCCTCCACGTCTTGGTTGTCGCCCGATTCGTCCGCTTCGTGGAACGATACACGGCCGCGATCTGCAAAGCGTGTGATGCTTGTTTGAAGTTCAGATTGGTCCGTGAAAAAGTGTGGTTTCCACGGTAGTCCCACCAGCCCACAATTGAAAAAACACAAGTCCATTTCTGACCTTTACCATCTTTTGCCTTAACATTGTGTGTCAAATGTCTACCTGAGTCTGCTTTCTGTAAGTCTGCGGCATATTCAATTTCACCCAAAACAAGGCTGCCCCCACGGCTCCCCCACGTGAAAAGTTGGAAATGTTGGAAGCTAATGAGCCCCTCTTCTTGTTTTCCTCAGAGTTGTCAAGGATGGCCTCAGTTTGCATGTGGCCAATGGATGCCCATGGGTGATGCCAAGGTTTGAATTCAGCTTTCTAAGTCTCCCAGCATCCGGAGGGACGAAGGAGTCCTCCGTAGAGTAGTCTGGACCTTTTTCTTCGGTTTCGTCAGCCATCTTTACGTTCTTGATTGCGGCAGCTCTCATGGCAGCGGTTCCTGAGGCACAGGGACGCTTCCTTGTCATGCCGGCGTGGCACTATGCTGGATTCCTAGACTTGATTGATTGCGTGCTTGTGTATACTGCACATGCGTGTGTATGATGTGCAACTAATCACTTGGAGGAAGTACAGAGCCGGCCCACCATGTTACGGTCACCCCGTCACCCAGTCTTCCATGCCGAGGCTCCAAGTGAACTGCTCTGTTTATACAGCCGTGGTCGCGGATCTGGCGCACCACCTGCAGGACTGCAGGTGGAGGGGAACCGCCATGAGAGCACACCCACACCATCATGTCAAGCTGAGATGTCGTGGGTTGCATCATCTGGATGCCAGATGATCGAAAGAAACAACAAAAAACGAAGGGTCGGGCGTGGTGTATGATCATATATCCACTGGTGTCAATCAAATCTCAAAATCATATCATATCAAATCCAAGTTTTTTTAGCATGGATACACACAGTCACCGCTCACATCCTTCAGCGCTTCCCCTCCTGTCTCGCTCTCAGAGCTGTTGGCCGCCGGTATCGAAGGCAATGCTGCTGGCGGACCCTCCGGCAGCGTCACGTCGCCGGGCACCTCGTGCTGTTGCTGAACGAAAGACGTACAAACTCGCGGAACGAAATCCATGGCAAAAAAAATGACACAGCGCAAATATCCCAACCCATCTGAATACCACGATGCTGGCCCTCAACATCCTGAAAATGTCTGAAGTTCCAAAGGTGTTTCTGAACCTTGTGGCCTCCTTATGGGTGGCCATTGTTCAGCAAAAACACTAACATCTATCTAACCTATGAGGCTACATACAGGATCAGAAAATGTTCCGAAAAAATGCATGCACTAGCGTTCAAATTCTCAGTTCATCCTGATGCCTAGTCAAGGTGGTCCCCTTTGGCCCAAGGCACATGTGGCAGCACTGGCGGCAGTGGTACCACCTCCACCGCAGCCACGGTCTTTGGCAGCTCGGGCACCAAGCCCTCATTGAGCCACCGGGCCATGGGAGACAACAATGGGCTAACCTCAAAAGAGTGCCGGGCCAAGGTGATAAGATCTGAGGTAACCAAGCATGGTTTTTAGCAATTTTTCGCAACCTTGTCGTCTGGGGAGACTAAGGATTTCTCTAGAGGAATATCAAACCTTTATGGTAGCAGGACTGAGACATTATGACATTTGTATCAAAGCCATGGTCAGAGTTGGCTGAGTTGGCTGGATTGCCAGCCTGGCGTCCCAGCAGGTCCCGATTCCCAAAGCGTAGGAACTCTGAACCTGCAGTTATACATCCTGAAAGATTGACCAAGAAGCTTCTGGAAGGGAAGCATCGCCCCGGCCTGCCAACAGACACACATCGACGCATCGACATGAGAATTGCTTTAAATTTTTCATATGCCCGCAATGGTGAAGAGAGTAACTCAGCTCTGAATTTGCAAGCAAAACTTTTGATGAAAAACAAGGGGGATATTGAGTCTTCAGCACGGCTATATGCTACCCCAAGCAAAGTGATACAAGATTCCCAATTTTCAGGCCCTTGGGAAGGGTCACTGGGTTTAGATCTCAGTGCCTTAGCAAGTGGATAGTGGATAGGTTTCTTGATTCACAGGTATTGACCAGCCGAAATGTGTGTGTTTTTCGTGGTCATTGAAATCAACACGAGTGATACTGATTTTGGGCAACCCCCAAAACCAGAACCTGAGAAGATAAATCATATAAATCCCCCAAATTCCCAGGGATACCCCACCTGTGACTTGGGTCCAGTCATGCGGTTTCAACGGCTCCAACGTGGCGGTGGCGGCGATCCGCAGCTGCGAGGGGGTGCCCTCAGGCACCACGAACAACGGGCCTCCAACGAAACAGCCAGATGAGTGGTTGCCATTATCATGGCCGAACCGACTGGCACTTGGTCTTTGTTCATGAAAAATCATCAGATCTAAGTTTTTGTTGGGGTAGTTACTGAGTTACTTCATTGTTTCACCAAACTGAGATTAAAACCATTTAATGATTCCCTGTTCACCATTTGAATTTGGTTGTAGTCACCAAGTATAACATTGATATAGATCAGATTGGTAGGTCACATGTTGCTACGGGGTGCCTGCTCAGCCTTTTCAAGAGGACCTGTTCTTCTTGACTATCGTGTTTTTTGTCCCAGTGCCTTCCTTCCTTGTTCCTGGCAGCTTGTGAGTGGCCCTAAGTACAAAGCAACTGAGCACGTTCCTGTCTCCAAGATCCCTTTTTGGCATGCCCGTTTGCCAAGCATCTGCCTGTGCCCATATCTTCCCATAACTTTCATTTTCGGTATGTGTAGATCATGTTATCATACATGTGTAAATAAAATATACATGACTACATACACGTGCACAGTAGGAAACTTTCGGAAAACGTGTTTGCTTTTCGCGATTGGCATTGCCGCTTCGCCCCTAGCCTGACGCTAGATCGGCCACACGACGTTGGAGCTCGGCGCTGTGCTGGCGGCAGATCTCATCCAGATCTTCTGACAACCTGGTGGACCATCTTGCGATGGACCGTGGAAAATCAATCGCTTCTCGGCTTCTCCATTCTGAGAAGACTTTGGAATATCCTCCACTCTTGAAGTGAAAATTTTGGAGTGTGGACACATCCATGGAGACATCAAAGCTTGGAGATATAAACAAAGTAAGGCAACCTTGCATTCCCTTCTAAACTATGACTCTGGCCAGCCTTTGGGCCCTCATCTTCCCATGCCATGTGCCATTTCTTGAAGAACCGACGCCCAAAAACATTGCATCTTGAAAAGCAAGTGGTCTCCCAGCTGCAATTTTTCAGGGGCTGCATTCATTTCGGAATGTTTTGGACGGTATATTCCCATCATCCTTTCTCGTGCGGCAGTTTGAACTCGTCAGTTCGTCTTCGACACTTTACTCCTGAAATTTCATCCGGTGGATAACAAAGATTGCGGTAGATTAAAGTATAGCCTGCCAAACCAATTTCACAACTTTGTACCAGTATCCAGGTCAACGGTTCAAGATGCATTCCAATTTACTGGATGCCCCAAATCTCTCCTGTCGATTGCCATGTTTATCATAGATGTTCCTTTATGCATAACCTACCTACTTCAATTGTCAATGTCGGTCGAAATGCCAGACCTAGAAACACCTATTTGCCACCTGCTTCACCCCTTTGTTCACTGGAAGCGCAGAACAAGGTGCTTTTTGAGAGCTTCTGGATCCATAGCTAAGAAGTCGCAAAAATTTCACGCGAACCACATGGCTGACGTCAAAAGACGAGCGGGCTAGAGTGCCGCTTGTGGAAGGTTGAAGGCCCTGATGTAATTCCCATTCCGTTGATAAGGTTGGCCGAACTCATGACAAGGAAAATGAAAAACAATATGCGGGGACTGCGTGGATGACTTGTCTTGGTGTTGTAGTTTCTAATGCACTGCCAAGCTACAGTTTTGAGCCAAATTTTGGGGGGGAAAAGGGAAATGTTTTTTCTGGATATGGCTCAGATCCAGGTTGTCCATGGAGTCACTGGCTTCTGAACATCACACTTCATCACACCACTTGACCTCAACCAATCGTCGTCTCTCCTGATCCTTCGCGGTGATCAAAGAATACCTAGGTCATGACTCTCCGTGAACTCGGAAAAACCGGCATTGACCCGCACAAAATGACAACTTGTCCCGAGAGGGGCACAAGCGCTGGAAGAAATCGTTTTTCAGGCCATCGGCGTCCTCAGCAAAGGGGCAAGCTCTTGGCTCATGTAGCAAATCAGCTACATAAACCGATGAAGAGGGATAGAGACAAATCGCCGAGGCCCAGTGCAATCTAATGTTCCAAAGATTGACTTCTAAGGTGTCAGTTCCTTGAATCCTTTAATATTCCATCGTGTTCCATCCCTTCCTAAACCAAAGCCATCCCTTCAACTTCAAGGAGCTTCCACAACTCTTTGCGCATGGCATGTGTCAACACCGAGGCGTTGCTGCAACTTCTCCAAGATCTCCTGAAACGGCTTGGACCATTCGGCAACGGCACAGCTATATACAGCTGTTACCTCTCACCAAGAAGCTCCTGAAGAAGGCCTGCTTGAGAGAGAGACTTCGATTCGCCTCAAAAAAAAACCAAAGTGACTCCAGAGAAAAGATACACAAATCAAACATAAATATACTGCAAGTACAAGTAAAAGATGATGAATGATCATTAATACAAGAGGATCATACAAAAAAAACATGCAACATCGGTACACGTTGATGCTTGAATGTTTTCAGCATGGCCGCGGTGGCATTGCGACTTTTCTCTCTCCACCTTGGCCGCCCGCACCCTTCGCAGAAACCACTGGCCTTGGTAAATCTCATCCCAGTGTGCAAAATCACCATTTTGTCAATTTGAAAATGTTTTCCATTTGAAAATGTGGAAGTTTTCTCTTGCAACCAGCCATTCTTCCGTCATAAACTTCCCAAACTGTACTACCCAACCCCAAAAAAGTGCAAAACTCCGGTCAACCCAGCAAACTGAGCTTCTGACAGGTCTCCTCCTTGGACATATTTGTGGATGGCCTCGTGTAACAGGTTGATCTCACTGCACCGATTGCGCTCCATGATCTTCGGCACCTTCCACGCTTGCCCAACATCTTGGGTGGCTAAGGTTGGATCGCAATTCATGAACTACCCTTATTCACGTTTATTCCAAAACTTGCAGATGAATAATTAATAATAAATGAACAAAATGGAAGACGTGGTGGGGGGGTGCATAGCTTGGATAGTCCGTAGAGAGGTCCGGTGTGGATGCCCAACCTGTGGGACCAGCTGAGGCTTCACCCGTCTGAAGAGTTCTTCCAACCTTGGCTCTGACGAATTTGCAGAGTAAAGTGCTGCAGTTTCCGGAGCTTTTCAAACGTACAAAAGAAGATGAAAAGATTGTCAATATATTATACGTGCATTTGGCATGCTTTTTTGGGGGGTATAGTTATAATAAATCAAATCTGTCTAGTCACTCCGTGCGTGCATACATGGATTCTTTATTTGAAAGTGCACAGTGACAGCACCAGTTTTTAACAGGTTTCTCTGAGACCACTGCTGTATGGATCTGCCGTATGGATCTGTAAGATTGAACCCTGCTAGCGCAAAACTCCGATAAAAATGCAATTGCATCTGACAACAACTCACCATTTTTACACCCACTATCATCACAAAGTCGACAAATGGATGAGTGTACTGCAAATGATTGTCCAAGACCAAAGCGTACCTTTTTCAGCTTCCCCGGGCAACTAGGCTTCCCAAGCACTAGTCCCACAACGTGGCGAAAGATCTTCCCCTGCCCAACAATAACAACAATAACTAATGAATACCATCACTTCTAACATCTTCTAACACGTGCGAACTGTTTGATTGTGGGACTTAACAACGTTAACAAGTTCTCATTTCATCTTGGGTAAATCACCCAAATCACCCCTATTGAACAAATATGAACGTGTTTTGAAATCATTGCAGGGAAGAAAGAAACATTGCATTAGATATTAGGTTATATGTTCTGGAGGGTGGGAGCTGGAAGCATCATAAACAAGGAATGCAGACCTTGGCCGGCAAGTACCCACTGGAACTGGAGACCAGTTGAAAACTTTCCTGTAATTTTACGCAGGGGGTGGTTCCACAATGTCGCACACTGGTTGAGGCACGTAATTTGATTGATTGGAGAACCAAGTTCCTGCGAAAGGCTGCTGCACCGTCCTTTTGTAACTCATTGCCACGGGGCGGTCATGCTACCAACGATGACATCACATTAGAGCCTAAGCTACCGAGATGACAAAAAGTTGGAGGGGATTTGCTCATTTGTGAGCTTGATTCGGAACACTACACAGCTTCTGGATGTACCTCTTGACTTGACTCTCGCTGACGCGCAATTTGAAGCCACGCACTTGTGAGAACAAGAAGAAGACATAGGCATTCAGCTGCTGACAATTTTTGAAGGAGCGCCAACCTGTCGCTGCGACAAAAAATTCCCACTCCCACACCACGCATTGACTTCAGCCCGACAATAGTGCTTCTCATTTCTTGTTCATGTGATCTAGGCCATGTTGTTGAACTATATGAAGTATCACCAGCCTTTGGGTATAGTATATCCTAGCTGGAACCTTTGAAGCCACAACTTAAGGTTGAATCATAATCTAAGAGAATGCCAGTCACTTGGGCAATCTAGCCTCCCTGAAAGGTGCTTGAGGATCCAATCAACAAACACCGAAACACAACCGGGTTTGAAGTTTGGTCCCATCCTTTCAAAAAATTAGACCTCTAAACATGAGTAGGACACACAAACGACAAAAACCATGAAACACTGGCTTTGAGCTATGTGGGAAACATAGCACGACATCGCACAACAACACCTATCATCAATCATTCAGCCGTGGCACCAATTTCTTTAAACCAATCTGCAAGCCGAATGGGCCGATCCGAGTTGAATGCATGCGCCAGGAAGGCCATGTAGCAAATCCTGAGATCGGCACCTGTTGGTATAAGGATTTGATTGGCATAAACTATATCCTCCTGCGAACTAGCATGGCACCTGCCAGAAAGCAATCCCAAAAGGAAAGTAGTCTTCTGACCATCCATTTTCATGCGCTATGTTAATTTCAGGATGTTTCAGGGACGGTAAAACATGTTTCATCATGGTTCTATTCAACAAGTTGTAAATGTTCGATCATTGTGAACCTCAACTTCGCCTTGCTTTTCATCCGGCCCCAATCCAAGCATCAAATTGAAGGCATCGCGGCACCGCTCCCGCAGTTCAGGCTTGTTTTCCACCTGACTCCGCAAGTCTTCAAGGTAGACGAGGGTAAGAGCCAAGTCCAAGGCCATGTCGCAATGATGCACCTGCTTATGAAACTGTCACAGTGGAGGGGAATGAAAGGGAAGGCTACAAGATTTGACATTGCCAATGAAAGAACGCCAGTAGCAACCTTGAGAATCCTTCAAATACTCTCAGAATACATCTCAGACGCCCCCCTTCATATCAAATAATAGCACTTCACCAGGGATGCAAACACAGGGTCAAATAAACCCGCAAACCAAACCATGACTATAACTTTCACCTTCTCCAGACTCCATACCATACCTCCAAGAACCCTGCACCTGATATCTATAAAGGATGTATGCCAGCGTCACGCTGATGAGACGATGATCGTGCCGATAGGCGAAGATGTCGAAGATCTGCAATTTGGACACCAACTCGTGGAAGTTATAGGCAAGCAACGCACACTCGTTGGAGTACGTGTACTTGACGAAGAAGGCATAATTGCTCATTTCCTGGTGACATCCATTGCATCTCATCCAGTTTGTTTCCCAGTCGGGGAGGGCAGGACAATTTTCCACTCCACATCACCAAACAGAACACGCAAAGACCATAAACAATACTATGTATACACTGGAAAGAAAATATTGCTGTGTATATATATATATAAATAATAAGGCATACACGGGATATCTCTGAGACACCCACAAATTCTGTAGTAGGGGACATGTTCCAAAAAAAATCCTCCCATACCCTATCACAGGATTCTACCAGGCTTCGGCATCTGCTGATAGCGCGCCACTGCTCGACGCCTCTCCCTCAGCGGCCTCCTTCGGCCGCCGCTTTTTTTCGTCACGGTGTCCGTCACGGCCATCACGGCCATCGTCAGCAGACGGCATGGCGGAGGCGTGCGTGCTCGTCAGTGGGTTGGAAAGAAAGTGGTGGAAAGTACTGATGAAAAAGTGTAGGTAAAGGCATGCTGGTGTTGTTGAGAGTCTTTCGATGCAAGCATCGTCCCCCAAAGATTCGACGGAGGCAGTCAAGTTGGAGTCAGGTGGATTGCATAGGGCTCGTTATGATTGGCTTCCTGTCTTTGCTATCTGAATGTCACTTCATCTGACGCTGAAACACCGCTGCGTTGTAGGGAGTTCAGCAAGTGTTCCGTAGTAGAAGCTTCTCAAAGATCTCAAAGAGTTTGAGCTCTCCCGTGCATGCTGACTTGAAAAAGATAAGTTCAAGCAGTTTGGCTACGACACCAAATATCTAAGTCTAAGTAAAACAGGCATGTCAAGAATGGGTTATGTATATATATATACATAAAGTTAGACATGAACTGCGGTTTTACAGCTTTTCTGGGTGACATCCCTGGCCACGGAATCGCTTCCCGGGAAAGCACGTGCCTGCGTGGCCAAGGCTGGTTCCATTGCATTGTCCTGCCTGGTAGAAGCTCCAGCCACAAAGGGCTGAATATGTGTTGGGGAACTTGAGTATTGGCTGCTGTCAGCCCTGCAAAAAGCGAGGCCCTGCTTTCACGGAAATCATATTGATTACATTTGATTGCCACATCTCCCACCAAAACTCAACAACCACCGTCCTTGTAAGAACCGGAGGCATCTTGACTCTCTTCGGCGCAGGCGGCCGCGATACTTGGGCAATGGTGGGTGGCCTCACCATAGGCCGGCGGAAAATTTTGCCATGTGCAGCTTTGATCGCCATCATTTTGTACATGACCCTTGCCACATTGTGCACATCCTGATGTGTTGGCCTTGTTGGCCTCTGGGACATCATTCTCCCGTAACCAAGCAAGACCCCAAAAGTAGATGAAAATGATCATGCCTCCAGGTGTTAATATGGAGTCAGTTATTTGTTGATAATATATCTATATTTTGATACATATGTCAAAACGGTAGCTCTGATCCTACAGCAGCTAAAGGGCGACCTTTTTCCCTCTCCTGAGCAAAGTGTCCCTGCGGTCATCGCAGACATGAGAAAGGTTCGGAAGAACCAAGTGAAAGGAAATGATGATCACTCATGGCACTGCAGAAAAACACTCCTTATAATCTCTAAAGTCTTTAGAGAGTGCTTTCAAAGAAGAAAGCCATCTATCCGAGATGGGCCTTCAAAACAAGCAGTGNNNTGTCAAAACGGTAGCTCTGATCCTACAGCAGCTAAAGGGCGACCTTTTTCCCTCTCCTGAGCAAAGTGTCCCTGCGGTCATCGCAGACATGAGAAAGGTTCGGAAGAACCAAGTGAAAGGAAATGATGATCACTCATGGCACTGCAGAAAAACACTCCTTATAATCTCTAAAGTCTTTAGAGAGTGCTTTCAAAGAAGAAAGCCATCTATCCGAGATGGGCCTTCAAAACAAGCAGTGCGAGGTCAAAAACACTTGGTCTCTCACTGTCGATTCAATCATTGCTTGAAACGACGCAAAGTACGAGTGCCTGGAAAATAGGCCTCGACCGACTCACCATTCACATCACTGGCCGCAATGTACTTCACGAAGTCAGTGTATTCGGCTGAAGCACGGCTACCATGGTGATCCTTCAGCCATTGGACATAAGATCGCTTGGTTGGATCAGCCAGCATCTCATCATAGCTGATGTTCATCTTGGCATACTGTCCAAAGGCAATAACACAGTTGCCCCATTGCTTCAAAGACTCAATGCCGGGTGGAAAAGTTGTGTCCACACGACTGACCACACGAGGATATCCTGCAGCAGGCACAGGACGACTCTGAGTGGGAAAAGGAGTCTCCGGCTCCATTAAACGATCAGCTGCCACAGCCACTTGAGCTTTGGTAAGGATCGGCATCTGTCGGCGATTGGGATTCTCCAAGTCATCAGGTCGGCGCTTGGATGAATCATTCATCGCTCCAGTGGTCAAAGGAATGAAGTCACCTGGGCAGGAAACTTGCTCAAACTCCTCTTCTTCCAACTCAGACACCACTGATGGAGGTAGCTCCACAGGAACGCCTTGACTTTCAGCCTTTTGAATCAGGGCACGGAGCTGGAGTTGATCCTCTTTGGTCCACTGATTGGCCATGATTGCTGGTGAACGAACGTGAGTCGAAAAACACAGGTTGATCTCAAAACGCTATACAAACAAAAGACTCATTTAGAGGATTTCTGATGAGATCACTGAGAGAAAACAAAACTGGAAAGTGTGAAGTTCAACGAAACCACTCGGCACGACAACTTCATGCATTGCTCGGCAATGATCTGAGAAGTGGCAACCTATCGTGATTAAGAGTGCTTATGTAAAAACTCACCCTGTATACCCCAAATCACAGAGTATTCACTTGACGATGGCAACTCAAAAACTATACAGATTCAAGGTGAAACCTTTGGTTCCTGCTGCCTTCTTTCTAATCTTTCTTTTCGCTCCTCAGCCTGTCTGGCAAGTACAGTGTTCTCTTCTGAAATTTGGTATTGACATGCCTTGATGCATGATCGCAACAAGTCAGCGGGATCACTCTTATCCTTTGTGAAAGCATCTGCCAACATACGGTCAGTTGGTAACCAACGAACATGACCACCGGTGAGTTTCAGGGATTCTCGAATGATTACAACATCAATGCTAGTCCTACGATCTTCTATCGATGTAGGAGATGAGGGAGAGATGAGATGATCAAACAAGGACTTACAATCAATTGCCAGAATTGGTGGTCTTTTCTGAAGAAGTTCCCTAGCATTTCGGGGTTCAAATGGTCCGTCAATGGCTTCTAACAATAAAAGAGTCATCCATTCTACAGTTCCCGTGGCAGTTGCCATGGACTGAGATTCGGCGCTGAGGGTCGATGATGCTGCTCTTGGCAGCTTGTAACTACGCCAGGTAAAAGGCGTCCAGAAAGTCTCTTCTCCTTCTTGCAAAGCTTTGTCAACAAAGGCTAACACATAACCTGCTTGAGTATGGGTTCCTACGTTGGCCCAAGCGGCATCGCTGTGACAGCAAATGGTCAGGTTATCTATTGGGATCGGTTTGAACGAGATCTCCAAATCTTTATTCTGTCTAGCTCTCCTGACGGCATTATTTGCATCTCGAAGGTTATGTATTTTGGGTTTCGGAAATGCTTGTTGAGAAAGACTGGTCTGAACAGCGAGGTCAGGTCGGGACTGCGAAGATAGCCAATTTAGACTACCGTTTATGGCACGCAAAACACGAATTTGAGCTTCCGTCAGCTCGGCATCACATCGAATGCCCTTGGCAATGTGAGCAGGCTTAAGACTTTCAGCAAAGGCTTTTTGAGACATGTTGATCGAGAAATCTGAGTGCTGTTTATAATAAGCTCCACAAAATTCTCCCTCTCGCACACGCCATTTGCGATAGGGAAACCTGCTACGCAAAGCTTGAACTGCGGCTTCAAATTTTGGACCTTTACCACCAATTGCGGTATCGTCGACATGGACGCCCATGATGCCTACTAATGACTTACCATCATCACTTCGAAGGTAATAGAGGCATGGATCAAATTTGCTACGGGTCCATCCTATCTCAATAGCACTAGCATCAAAAGTCTTGTACCAAGCAACGGGGGCATCATTTTGGCCATACACATTACCTACAACTTCTATAACTGAGTCAGCGGGTAACCCAGGAATACCCCCCGGGGGTTGTTGTGCGTATAATGGACGATATCGATCAGGCAAAGGACCGGCTTCTAAGAAAGCACCTTTGATGTCTCCGAGTTGCAAATCCCAACCATTGGAAGAGAGGAGCTGCATCAACAAAGTGCGGCCCATTTGACTCAAAGTTGGTGACTGCAACATTCCTGACTGAGCTTTTTCAGTCAGATCCGGATCCAGGTGTCCTTGGAGACACCATCGGGCCTTTGCAGTGAAGGAATTCAAGTCTTCAGGATTCACATTACAACCCTCCTCTATAGGTTTTCTGGTGATGACGAAACGACTGCCAATGAAACGATGGGCATATTTGTCCTTGATTTCTTTAGCTCTTTTTCCAAAATGAATCTTGACAGCAGGTTTACTGGCTAAAGTTTCCCATTCTTTCTTTTTGGCATCGTCAATCATATCTTGCAAAGGTTTTGGATGGCCACTATGGTGCATCTCCTTCGCTGCTTTCTTCATCAAGAAACTAGCTAAAAGAACTTCTATTGAGGTATCATTTTCAAACAGGTCATTGATGATTTCGTCAACTTCCTCAATGTACAACACTTCGTCTTCTCGACGTGGTCGAGTCGATGGTGGTTCTTCATTATTGGGTTCAATTTCTAAAGTTCTTTTCTGACTATGTCCCAACCTAGATGTTGCATCATCAATCATTTGCGGGACAACTTCTCGCAGCACTTCAGCTAGATCCTCCTGTTGCATTGGTGCAGGCCTCCATAGGGCCATTGGTCCATTCTTTTCATGAATACGTCTTCTAATGGGACCATATGAACTTGTGGTATTAGAAGATGATGGTGCACTCGCATCAGGGTTATCTGAAGACGTCGATGATGATGTCACAACAGGTTCAGGAACGCTACCATCCAGGCTTACCTCCGGAGGAGGCATTTCAGCACTGATCACCATGGGCTGAGAGCCTTCTTCGGAATTACCTCCGATTGTTTCGGAGTCAGCACTAGGGATTGGTGAGTCAGCTGCTGCTGGTGCCAATGTTGGATAATGTTCTGGGACTAAGTCAACAAACTGTTTACTACGAAATGTGCCACCTTCAATGAGGTCTTTGACGCCTAACAACTCAGCTTCTGGGGTTTCAATCAAACAACGTTCTTCATTAGTGGCTGGACGAAGTTGTTCAGGTGCACATCTGAAAATGTTTTTGCGGTGTGCAATGACAACGTTTCTTCCTACGTTCCCAATGACAACAGCAGTTCCGTACCAGCGGGCTTGTTGATTGATCTGACCTTGTTGATATTTCTGTTGTCTCCAATAGCACACTAGCTCTCCAGGCTTAAATTCAGCTGACACACGGGGTCTGGCTAACAACGCACGACGAAGAGATTGATCATCCTGTAAAGCAAGAACTGCTTGTCTTGCTGAACTTCGAAGGGCTTGCGTTCTCGCAATTGCTTGATCAGCCAGTCCGGCTGTGGCAGGAACAATGTGCAAAGGCTCATTCAACAAGTCACCAGGAATTTCAGGGTTGCGACCAAACACAAATTGATGAGGAGTTAATCCATAAGATTGAATCATTTGGTTCTTGACGTGAGAATGTTGAACACATTCCAACCACTCTTCTTGATTCCTCGGACTATGCTGCTCAATGACTTTCTGCAAGACCTTACGAAACCAACCTCCATGACGTTCTGTACGTCCTAATTGCCAGTGAGCTTCAGCTGCTATGGTCTTTACCACAGTACCATCTAATTCCACAGGCGCTTGCAACGGATCCCCTAGATTAGTTTGAGCTGGGTCTAGAACCATTTCTTTGGGAGGACCAGCCCAACGTTTCCAATTATTGGAATAGAGGTCACGCAACAACTGGGAAGTCTCAGATTCAAAGAAAGGGAGTACCTGTTGGAAACAACTGGCTTGATCTAACAGATTCAAGGCTTTAATCTTCTGATTTGGTTTCCAACCAGGAAGGTACACTACATCCAGTCCCACTTGCTGATTAAATTCGGTACATCTATGGGTACTGGCAGGCAAAGGCACCTTAGGTTGCTTTTGGCTCTGGCAGAAATCGCACGAATGTTGACGAGCAAGGGCAATGGCTCTGTCGGATGCTTGTCCATTCTTCAGAATACGAATCAAGTCACAATTTGGAGGATGACCTAGATTTCTATGCAGCTTATCAATGACAGAACGAAGATGAGCATCCGAATGATCGGATCCTTGCACTTGCTTTCGAATTGATTCCACTGCAGCAACTGACGATGGATCCAAACTTGGTAAAGTTTCATCACAAATCAACAGGACAGGTTGTGACGATTGGAACTCAGGCACAGTTTCCAACACAGCTCTAACAAATTCAGGAGTATATTGTCCTGCAAACTTGCTAATGGAACCTACCGATGGATGTTGTCCGGCGATAACATCATGACACTGATGTTTGGAACACGTTTTGCCGGGGCACTGCTTGGCTAAAGACTCCATATCACTATGGGTAACTAACAGTTTGGTGCTCTTTCTTATGAGGTTTTCACTTCCGGGGAGTCTCAGACCAAAACGACACATGTGGAGTTTCAGCACGTGGTGCCTGCGACAAAGGGCCATCATTTCAGGATAGGTCCACAGACGAGAACCGGATGGATGCTCGAACATTGCTCTACCTCCTGCTTCAACCTGATTTCTGAAAAGACGAGCACAAAAACGGATAAATGTCCTGCTCCTAGCTTTTCGTTGAAGATATTCCAAAGGAGTCATGTAACAACTATTCAAATGAAACCAACCACCTTCATCAGTACAAGGAGGACAAAGAACCAACAGTGATGGGGGATGAGTCTTCAGTTCTTGTTCTACTTGACTACGAACGGATGCCTTAGTAAAATCCCAGCCATTTTTGATATCAAAAGAAATTGCTTCGAAACCGGCATCTTGAACAACTGGTGCAAAGCGAGGTGGACTGAACACTTCGGCAACCATGTATTTCCTACCCACCGGCCGTTTACTCTGGTCAAGGTGGTATCGAATCTGCGAACGCAAGTGACGTTCGGCTTTCACACTCAGGCATTCGATTGGCTTCTTCCTATCGGGGCTGATTGGATGATAGTGAAATTCGGTCACAGTATGGTGAACATGTTGGGGAATTGGTTTACGAATCTCCCTCTTGGACCTAGATGCTATGTTGTCTTCACTAAACAAAACTTCATTGTTATCACCATCACGAACTACTCGACGAAACACCGTGGACCATGGGGGTCCATGTTTACCTACTCCAGGGGTATCAGAAAGATGCCAGTCTTCCCTAGTCCAAACCAAACTGGTGGGTTCATTTTCTTGATTCAAATCTTCACTTACAATCGGACATG